>JAZKJV010005641.1:290000-364349 GCA_037367405.1 Ottelia alismoides
GAGGCGGAGTCGTTCTGTTGATCAAAAGATTGTAGGTCTTCTTGACAGTGAATTCACCCTCTGACAAAATCCAGTGGTCTCTACCAATAGTTGGTCTCTCAGCCCAGCCATATATTCCATCAAATGCAGAGCATCTTGTCTACGTCGCTCAGATGAGCCGGCAGCAAAGGCAAGACTCCACATACCATTAGCCCATGAATCAGCAACACGAGCATTTTTGTCCTCTGCCAAGGGCGAATAAACGCGGGAAGCAGGATGCCAGAGTCCCGTCTCTCATCCAGTCATCCGTCCAGAAGAAGAAATCACCTCCATCACCTAGACGTGACCTGGATAGACGAATAAGATGTGGCAGAACAACACGAATACCTTTCCACAATCCCGACTCAAACCATACTTGACGAAAATCACAAACAGAGTGCGCATCGACCCCATAGATACGACGAATGAGTCGACAACACACGTCTTCTTTGTCACCCCAAATTCTGCTGCCCATTTCAACAGAAGAGCACAATTCATCGTCGCCAATCTCGGCACACCAAGTCCCCCATCCTCTTTGGGTAATGACACCGTCTTGGCCTTATATATATATATATATATATAGGGTTAAACGAGGCTACACCCTGGGTGTAGCCAATTGGCTACTCCCGCCCCCATTTTCCCTTCTATTGAAAAATGAAAATATGTATATTCGTCACTATATCCCCATAACATGCCATTCCTATTTCGTCGAAAATAGAGACTCTTATGCCCTCCATCATAAGGGGGTCAATTTCAGCAATTCTAAGACTGTTAAAATTTGACAGTCTTGATGGAGGGGATAGAAGTCTCAAATTAAGTCGAATTTTTAATGACACCCTGGTGACATATTGTGATCTAAATTCCAATATGTTTCATTTCAGAAAAATAATATAGGGGAAAAGGGGTAGGAGCATGTAAGTTAGCTACACCCAGGGAGCATATTCATTTTTCTCATATATATATATATATATATATATATATATATATATGGGATTGGGGAGCCTACACCCATGTGTAGGTAACTTACCTACACCCACCTCTTGTTTCTTAATTTTCTTGATTTTTTTAAAATGGATCTTTAGGGGATTTACTTAGAATATTAAATGGAATATGTGTTTCAAAATTCATGTAAAACAGACATTCCTAACAGCTCCATCGGAAGGGGCCGATTTCAGCAAATCTCAGACCGTTAAAATTTGACTGTCATGATGGATAAGTTAGAAGTCTCAAAATAAGTTGAAATTTGAATGACGATATGGTGATATATTGTGATCTAAATTCCCCAAGGAATTAATTCAAAAAAATAAAAAATTTGAGGGAAAAAGAGTTGGGTGTAGGTAAGTTACCTACACATGGGTGTAGGCTCCCTTTTCCCTATATATATATATATATATATATATATATATATATTATATATATATATATATATATATATATATATATATATATATGTGGGTAAAATAGGGCTGCCCCCATGGTAGGAGCTAACTTGCTCTCCCTGCGCCATTTCACTTGTTTTTTTTATTTTTTTTTGAAATTTTCTTCTGTGGATTTTCATCAATATATATCTATATTATTTCATTCAAATTTCACGTGAAACAAAGATTCCTACGACTTCCATCCAGAAGTGACGTTCTTAGCAATTCTATTACCGTTAAAAATGGTTGTCTGGATGGAGGTCGTAGGAGTCTCTGCTTCGCATGAAATTTGAATAGCATAATATAGGGATATAGTAATGAATATTCACGGAAGAAATTTCAAAAAAATAAAAAATAAAAAAAAACGAGCGAAATGGCGCGGGGGAGCCAAGTTAGCTCCCCGCAGGGGGCAGCCCTATTTACCCCTATATATATATTTATGTATGTATGTATGTATGTATGGGAAAAAGGAGTATGTTCCATGGGAGTAGCCAACGGGGCTGCTTTCACCCATATTTTCCCTCAAAAAAATTTTTTTTTTAGAAAATAAAAATTTATATATTCATCACTACATCCCTCTAACATTATATTAAAATTTCGTCGGAAATAGAGACTCCTAAGCCCTCCATCCAGACGTCATTTTTTTAACAGTCGCATGATTTTTAAATCGACCATGTTTGGATGGAGGTTGTAGGAGTCTCTGTTTCTGACAAAAATTTTAATAGAATATTAGAGGGATATAGTGATGAATATACAAATTTTTATTTTCTAAAAAAATAAAAAAATTTGAGGGAAAATAGGGGTGGGAGCAGCCCGTTGCCTACTCCCAGGGAGCAGCCCCATTTACCTCTCTCTCTCTCTCTCTCTCTCTATATATATATATATATATATATATATATATATATATATATATATATATATGGCTGATCCTTTGAGAGCCAAAATCTGTGAGAGTATGAGAGTAGTGAATCTGGACCACTAGATTATGCTTTTCTCTCTTCTTCCGCAATCAACGAGGAGAGAAGACATAATCTAGTGGTCCATAATCACTGTTCTTATGCTCTCACGGTTTTTTGCTCTCACATGGTCACTACTCTCTCTTTCTTATTATATATATATATATATATATAGGAGACCTTTCAAATGAGGTGGGGGTTTTCATAAATTGTAAAGGTCACTGTGAATTTAGTAAAAACTATGTAACAATTTTGTAAAAGTATAAGCTGTACATTATAAAAAATGAATTTTGTAAAATATAGCATCCAAATTTAAATTAACATTTTGATCCAATAAAATAATATTTTCATAATTTTATTTTACTATACATGTTGTGTTAATATTTGTTGTTGTATATAAAACAAGAAATTGTACAATATATTGGGAAGATGCCTAAATTGAGGGTGGCACACCATATGTATATGGTGAGACCCCGCCTCATTTGAAGTTTCTCTTATATATATATATATATATATATATATATATATATGGGTAAAATGAGGTTGTCCCCACGGGAGGAGCTAACTTGGCTCCCCCGCCCCATATTTCCTATGTTTTTATTTTTTTTGAAAATTTCTTCCGTGGATTTTCATAAATATATCTCTATATTATGTCATTAAAATTTCGGCAAAACAGAGACTCCTACGACCTCCATCCAGACATGGTCGATTTTAGCAATCCTGTTACCGTTAAAAAATGGCTGTCTGGATGGAGGCCGTAGGAGTCTCTATTTCGCACGAAATTTTAATGACATAATATAAGGATATAGTGCTGAAATTTCACAGAAGAAATTTTCGAAAAAAAATAAAAAAACGGGCGAAATTGCGCGGGGGGCTAACTGGGGGCAGCCCCATTTAACCCTATATATATGTATATACATACATATATATATATATATACATATATATATATACATATATACATATATATATATATATACATATATACATATATACATATATACATATATATATATGTAGGAAAAAAGGACCCTACACCGGCGGGTGCAGGAAATTCCCTACACTCGGCCTAATTTTTCATTATTTTTTGATTTTTTTTGAAATGAAAACTTGGAGAGTTTAGATCACCGTGTATCACCATGTTGTCATTCCAAATTCAACTTAATTCGACACTTCTATCATCTCCATCAAGATTACCAAATTTTAACGGTCTCAGAATTGCTGAAATCGACCCCTTTTAGATTAACATGTTAGGAATGTTTATTTTACATGAAATTTGAAACACTTATTCCCCTCAACATATTAAGTAAATCCCCCCAACTTTTAATTCAAAAAAAGTAAAAAAATAATGCGAAAATGGGGTGGGTGTAGGGAGTTTCCTACACCATTGGGTGCAGGCTCCCTGCCCTCATATATGTATATATATATATATATATGGGTTAAATGGGGTTGCCCCTAAGGGAGCTAACTTGACTCCCCTCGAGCTATTTCACTCGGTTTTTTTATTTTTTTTGAAAATTTCTTCCGTGAATATTCATCACTATATCCCTATATTATGCTGTTAAAATTTCGTACGAAATAGAGACTCCTACGACCTCCATCCAGATAGTCATTTTTTAATGGTAACAAGATTGCTAAAATCGACCTTGTCTGGATGGAGGTCGTAGGAGTCTCTGTTTTACGTGAAATTTTAATGACATAATATAGAGATATATTTATGAAAATCCACGGAAGAAATTTCAGAAAAAAATAAAAAAGGGGGGCGAAATGGCGTGGGAGGAGCCAAGTTAGCTCTCCATAGGGTAAAATGGGGCTGCCCCCATCGGGGGAGCTAACTTGGCTCCCCCCGTGCCATTTCGTCCCTTTTTTTTATTTTTTTTCTAAAATTTCTTCCGTGGATTTTCATCAAT
Organism: Ottelia alismoides; assembly: GCA_037367405.1. NCBI lineage: Eukaryota > Viridiplantae > Streptophyta > Magnoliopsida > Alismatales > Hydrocharitaceae > Ottelia > Ottelia alismoides. The sequence continues at coordinate 294,303 of JAZKJV010005641.1, forward strand.
ATATCCATATATTGTCATTCAAATTTCATGCGAAACAGACCTACTGCCTCCATCCAGAAGGTCGTTTTTTAGCAATTCTGTTACCGTTAAAAAATGTCTGTCTGGATGGAGGTCGTACGAGTCTCTGTTTTACACGAAATTTTAATAGCATAATATAGGCCATATAGTGATGAATATTTACAGAAGAGATTTTCAAAAAAATAAAAAAACCAGGCGAATAGCGCGGGGGTGATGAATACCCATTCATCACTCTTTATTCTTATATTTTAACTACAAAAACCTTTGCAAATACGTGTAGATATCTGTAAATACAAATAATTACCAAAAAGCATGCATTGTATAAAATTAAATAATTAGCATGTTTTTGTACAAAAATAAAAGAATAAAGAAATCAAAGAAAAAGAGGGAGATATTTAGAATAAATATTGAGCGACCTAATCCCAAGGGAGGGCTCAGCATGGGCCTGACTGCATAAAAGCCCAAGTAGAGAGACATAAGGAAGCTCACCTTTGTACATATACCTGTAAATAGAATAAAAATATTTTCCTCTAAAAACAAAAATAAAAAGGGGTTGTATTTATTTGTAAATATTTGTATATATTTGTAAATACAAAATCAACATAAAAATAAGAAAATCAAAAATAAAATAAAAACATCCTTCCTTGTGTATATCCACCATGTACATAAACCCACTTACCTATTTATTTACCCCTATAAATAAATAAATCAAAATCCCATAAAAATTATATATACTCTATATTTCAGGTGTAAATAAATAAAATAAAAACCATAAAAATAAAAAAGTTAAATAAAAAGAACAAAATAAAAATCAAAAGAAACATTGTAAATATACCATGTACATACGTGTATATATCTATTTATTTTACCCTTATAAATAAATAATAAAAAAATAAAATAAAAATACCAAAATATTTCAAATTTTATTTTGAAAATAAATAAAATATAAAATTAGAATAAAAATGCACAAAAATAATTAATTAAAAAATCAAAAATTTAAAATTCAATATTGTATATATACCTATAAATAGCACTATATTGTATATACCTTATTTTTTTATTTCAAAAAAATAATTAAAAATCACAAAAAAATAGTTTAAATAAAATAAATATTTTTCATGTTTTAAGTTTTTCTTAATTCGGCCATTTACTATTTTTAAATAAATAATCAAATAATTGGTATTTGGCGGGCTCTGATTGGTCCACGGGGGATGTTGACCCCCGGTCAACCTCCTCCCCCAGGACCACCAGAGCTGGGTTTCTCTGCGCCCGACCCGTTTTCTCCAAATTCTTTCCGCTCGACCCGATCGCCAAATCACTAACCCCCGAGCTCTGATCATTCCTCCTGCATCCGAGATCCATGCCGTCATATCCGTGTTGGGATCCGCGCTTCGCGGAACCCTGCCCGACCTTCTCTTCTCGGACCTGCACTTGTATATAGCCCAGCTCCGCCGTGCGATTTCACGCATCTTTGGCTCAGCTCATTCCACCCCAGGACCTCCATTGCTCTCGCCTGAGTGACAGCTCGCGATTGTCCTTGTCGCAGCGAGGAGGGAGTGCGTCGACCATCGATCCGGCGACTTAGCGCTGCTGTGTGCGCCACCAGCGTGGTGCTCGAGCCTCGGGCATCGACGGCCCTCGAGTCTAGGACCTAGAGCTCCGTCAGCTCGTCCCCAGTCGTCCTCGTCCATCAGGTAGCCCTAGTTTTTCTCTTTTTCGCTAATTTAGAGTTACGCCCAAATTGACCCATCGTCGACGACCCTCGATTCCGACCACCCTCGCCCACATCTCGACCATCGGATTCGACCATCACCTTCGTGCTTCTTCCCCGCACATTCTCCACCCCTTCGTTCAACCCAGTTCGCACAGGAACTGGGATTGGAGCTCCACCGCCATCACTTCGCCGGAGCTCCCCCATTTCGACGCACCGTCCACCCACTCTGTTCCTTACAGGGTCGAGGCACTTTTCCCTCGACCCAGCGTGCTCTTTGTGCTCTTCTGCAGGTCAGAGGAGGACCATCTGAGGTCCTCCATCTTCAGCACAGGAGCTCCCGCTTCGCCGGTGATGCCTGAGCTCTTCGGAGCTCCGTTGCACCATCGGAGAGGCTCTTCAGATGCAGGAGGCCCAGGCGCTTCTTCTCCGATCATCAGTGGTCAGAGGAGGACCACCGTGCGCATACTGGGTCGGCGAAGTTCGCCGGCCACCTGTTCTTCGTGGATCCTCCCCGACTGTCCATCCTCCCGTAGCCGCTCCAAATCTGACCAGCACCGTCCGATCGAGGCCAGGGTTTCGTCGCCAGCAGCCGACGCCTGATCGACACGTGGCGAGCCCCCGAGCGTTCATCCGTCTTCAGATATGAGATCAGAGCTCATCTGGAGCGTCCGTCAGCTGCAGCGCGCCTCAGCCACACGATCACCACATGGCGCGCCCTCCACCCTCGGATAATAAGTGGGGTAATATCACTTAGGCCCCTTCCTTTTTGTTTTTAGTAGATAGCCATGTAAATATTTTATAGTTTTTATTTTAGTTTGGTAAATTGCATAGAGGACCTTGTCATTTCTTTTAATTGCACTTATACCCCTGTACATTGTGGGACACGTGCTTCGACACGTGATTTCTTGGGAAAATTGCATGTACAGGCCTGATGTTTGAAGGTGTTCATGAATGAAAGTATCTTTTTAATATTTGCACATCTACCCCTATGAACGTTTTATTTCCACATGTGCCGAATTTCTTGGGTTAATTGCAAATAATCCCCTGGGCTTTTAGCACCTGTTGCTAAAAAGCCCGCGGAGCTATTTTATTCACATTTAGGTCCCTGAGTGCCCCAGACACGTGCATCACACGTGCGGATCTGGGAATTTTGCATCGGACCCCCTAGGTTTCCAAGCTTGTTACTTTTAGGCCCCTAGAAGTTGTTTTTATTGCAGACAGGTCCTTCTAACTGTGGGCTTGTGTTTGCTTTAAATAAAATAACAAATCACCGCCAAATCAAGTGAAAATTTGACACGTGGCTCCTGCCACAGTGTAGAATTTTCATTAATTTTTGGGAACTTTTTAGAGCCTTTTGCTATTTTTAAAAATTCAAAACATCACTTTTTCTTATTGTCTAATTTTAAAATTCACAAAAAAATACTAAAACATCTCTAAAAATTCTAAAAAATTAGATTAGGTTTATTTTAGTGTGTTTGATTTTCTGACCAAGTTTGGTCATTTTTTATTTATAAAACTCATAAAAATTGAAAAAGTCCTAAAAACTCATAAAAATTCTAATAAATCATTAAAAACTCCAAAAATAATAAACTTAGTCTCTGAATTTTCCTTTTCACTTCTATTTTTCATGAAAATTACCTCCAGGCTTTGATAGAGACATTATCTATTTTATTTTGGCCCTCCAAGCTTGACTGGACAGTCCTCTTTTGTTTTCGCATTGTTTCATTTTTAGAAAAATATATAAAAATCAGAAAAATACCAAAAATTAATCAAAAATAGTAAAAAATATAAAAAACTTAAAATTTTTTTGTTTGAATTTTTGGATTAATTTTGAGTGTTTAAATAAATTATCCAAGTTGCTTGTTTTCTTGATTTTGTTATTTTCTTTATATTTAAAAATCCAAAAAATATAAACAATATTAAAAACCCACCAAAACTAGTTTTCTTTTATTTTCTTTTATTTTAGACTACTTTGTAGGCTGTGAGGCCATCACGTGCTCTCCGAGTTTGACCCTGGGTGCTATACCAGGTTAATCCTTTAGCAAGACCGCTACCTTGAGTTTTTACCGATTTTTGCCTTTATTTGGTGGTCTGAAATTTTTCTTGATCGAGCACTCGAGCGACTGAGGTTGCAACGACCGCTTTTGATTTATCTACCTTGGTTGCTCGATTTTGTGCCCATCAGGGGGGAGCCAAGTTAGCTCCCATATATATATATATATATATATATATATATATATATATATATATATATGGCTGATCATTTGAGAGCAAAAAAATGTGAGAGCAGTGATTCTGGACCACTAGATTATATCTTCTCTCTCCTGCTTGAATCTAGCGGTTCAGAAGCACTGATCTCATGCGCTCACAGGTTTTGGCTCTCACAGGTCCACCCCCCCGCTCTCTCTCTCTATATATATACATATATATATATATATATATATATGAATGATCATGTGAGAGCATGAGAGAAGTGATTCTGAACCATTAGATTATGTCTTCTCTCTCATGGTCTTCTCTCACATGTTCTTCTCTCTCCTGGTTGAATCTAGTGGCATAATCACTGCTCTCATGTTCTCATAGCTTTTGACTCTCATAGAATCATCCATCTATATAGCGGTCCAAAATCACTCCTCTCATGCTCTCACGGTTTTTGCTCTCACATTATCATTCCCCTCCTCCTCCTCCTCTCTCTCTATATATATATATATGTGTGTGTGTGTGTGTGTGTGTGTGTGTGTGTGTGTGTGTGTGTGTGTGTGTGAAACTTCAAATGAGGAGGGGTCTCACCATATATATGGTGAGCCACCCTCAATTTAGGTATCTTTCCAATATTTTTTACAATTTCTTGTTTCATACATATAACAATAAATATTAACACAACATGTATAGTGAAATAAAATTATGAAAATATTATTATATTGGATGGAAATGTTAATTTAAATTTAGATGCTATATTTTACAAAATTCATTTTTTTACAATGTGCAGTTTATACTTTTACAAAACTGTTACAGAGTTTTTACTAAATTCACAGTGGCATTTACAATTTCAAAAAAGCCCCCACCTCATTTGAAAGGTCCCCTATATATATATATATATATATATATATATATATATATATATATATATATACAGAAATGGGAGGCTGCTGCGTGTAGCAGCCAAGCTGGCTGCTACATGTAGCATTCTCCCCCAAATTTTTTTATTTTTTTGGTGAAATTTCACAATGTATATTCATCTATATATCCCTCCTACATGTCATTCAAATTTCGCGAGAAACAAAGACTCCTAAGCCCTCCATCTAGACCGGGTAATTTTTAATGGTTTGAAACTTGTTGTAATCTACCCCTTCTAGATGTACGGCTTAGGAGTCTTTGTTTCTCGCAAAATTTGAATGTCACGTAGGAGGGATATATAGATGAATATACATGGTGAAATTTTTGCAAAAAAAAATAAAAAAATTTGGGGGAGAATGTGATGACGTGCATGATAACTCGGGTTAAGATAATCAAGGGTCGTTGTGACCCAAGTCACCAAGCGCGATCAATCGAGAAAAATATAGACCACCAAAACAAGGTAAAATCAAACAAGCTCAAAGTAGCGGTCTCGCTATAGGATTAACCTGGTATAGCTACCAGGGTCGAACACAAGGAGCACGTAATGGTCTCGCGGCCTACGAAATAGTCTAAAATAAGAATAAAATAAAAGAAGAGTCTTTTTGGTGGATTTTTATTTTTTTATATTTTTCTTTTGGATTTTTAATTAAATTAAGAAAATAGAAAAGCAATAAATCAAGCACTACAAACAATTATTTAACTACTCAAAAATCATCCAAAAATTCAAACAAAAAATGTTTTTATGTTTTTTATAATTTTTTATGTTTTTGGTTAATTTTTGGTGATTTTTTTATTTTTATGAAATTTTCTAAAAAAATAAGACAGAAAAACAAAGGTACTGTCCAGTCAGACTTGGAGGGCCAAATTAAAATGCAAAATGGCCCTATCAAGGTCTCAAGGTAATTTTCCTGTAAAGTAGAAAATGCAAGGAAAATTTAGGCACCAGAATTATTAATTTTTGATTTTTCAATTATTTATTAGACTTTTTATGGGTTTTATGGGGTTTTGTAATTTTTATAGGTTTTATAAATCTAAAAATGACCAAAATTGGTCAGAAAATCAAACAAGGCAAAACAAGCAATGTATAATTTTTTGAAAATTTTAAAGGTGTTTTAGTACTTTTGTGATTTTTAAAGCTAGACAGTAAAGAAAATGTGTGTTTTTGAGATTTAAAAATATCAAAAATAATAAAAAATGTCTCAAAAAATTAGAGAAAATTTTATACTATGGCAGGAGCCATATATCCAATTTTTATTAAATTCGGAGTTAGTTTGCTATTTTATTAAAATCAAAAACAATGGTGCAGTGCACTGGGACCTGTACGCAAATAAGAGAAGTTCCAGGGGGTCCGGTGCAATTTCTCCAGGGGCTCACGTGCAAAGCTCGTGACATGGGCACTCAGGGACCTATTTGCAAGAAAACTAAAGTTCCTGGACTATTTAGTAACACGTACTAAAAGTCCAGGGGCTTCAATGTAAATTACCCACTATATAAAGCACATGCACAATTAACACACTCACAGGGGTATTTCTGCAAATATCAAAAACTTAATTTCATTCATTAACACCCTAGAACATAAAGCCTATACATGCAAATTACCCAAACAGCACGTGTCGAAGCACGTGTTCCATTATAAACATGGGTATAAAGGCAAATACAAGAAACGACAGGGTCCTCTATGCAAATTACCAAAACTAAAATAAAGTTTCTAAAATATTTACAGGACTACAAATTAACACCTAAAAAGCTAAGGGCCTAAGAAGAAATTTACCCTTTATTAAGTCGAGGGTCAGATGGGCGCCACGTGTAGGTCCAACGGTCAGGAGGGGTTGGCGCCTCAACAAGGATCCCTCAGCGAGATCGAACGGCTGGACTCTCCCCACGTGGAAGATCGGACGTCTGGGAAACGACGTGGTAGACCGCGTTGATCGGACGGTTGCGATCCTCCCTCTGATAATCAAACGGTCACTGCTACTCCTCAAACGAACGGCTCGATGAAGATCTGGAGCTGGGGGCTGGATCGGACGTCTCTGGAGGATGGACGAAGAACAAATGGCCGGCGAACTTCGCCGGCCCGGTGCGCGCACGGTGATCCTCCTCGCGGGCTGCTGGTGATCGGAGAAGGTGCGCCTCGGCCTCCCGCGTCTAATGGGCTCCTCCGATAACGCGACGGAGCTCTTGGGAGCTCAGGCGGCATCGGCGGAGGCGGAGCTGCTGCTCGAATGGACGAAGCCCTCAGATGGGCTCCTCTGGACCTGCAAAGCGACGCAACACACTCCTGGGTCGAGGGCAAAGTGCCTCAACCCGGTTAGCGGTGGTGAAGGTGAACGGAGCGTCGAGGTGAAGGGGCTCCGGCGAAGCGACGGCGGAGGAGCCCCAATCCTAGTTCCTTTGCGAAGTGGGTTGAATGATGGGGCGGAGAAGGTGCGCGGAGGAAAGGCGGAGATGATGGGCGACTCCGATGACCGGGACGAAGGCGAGGGTGGTCAGAATCAGCGATGGACGGCGATGGGTGAAATTGGGTGAAAAGCTAAATTAAAGAAATAGAGGAAGAACGGGGACTACCTACTGGTCGAGGTCGACTGTGGAGGAGCTGGGGATGCTCCAGGTCCTAGTCTCAAGGGCCGTCGGTGCCGAGGCTCGAGCACCACCTCCAGGCGGCGCACGACGGCGCAAAGACGCCGGATCAGTGGTCTACACGCTCCCTCCTCGGTGCGACACCACCGGCCGACTGTTGTCACTCAGGCGGAGATGATGGAGGTCCTGGGGTGGAGAATGAATGAGCCAAAGATGCAGAAAATGGAGGCAGAGCTCGGACTAAATACGAGTGCAGGTCCGAGAAGAGGAGGTCGGGCAGGGTTCCACGAAGCGTGGATCCCCATGCGGATGATCAGGCGAGGATCTCGGATGGACGAAGAAGAAGGAGAGCCCAGGATTTGTGGATATGGGCATCGGATCGAGAGTCGAAAATGTCGAGAAATCGGGGTCGCGGGCTCGGATCCAGGGCTCAGTGGTCCTGGGGGGGAGTTGACCGGGGGGTCAACGTCCCTGTGGACCAATCAGGGCTGGCCATATGGAAATGATTTGAAAATTGATTTAAAATAGAAAATGGCCGAATTAAAGAAAACTTAAAACATAATAAATGTTTATTTATTTATAAACTATTTTTTAGTGATTTTTAATTAACTTTTCAAAATAAAAATAAGGTATTTACACTATAGTGTTATACATAGGTATTTACACAATATTGATTTTTCATTTTTGATTTTTAATTAATTATTTTTGTACATTTTTATTCCCATTTTATATTTTATTTATTTATAGCATAAAATTAGGAACATTTTGATATTTTTATTTTATTTTTATTATTTATTTACAAGGGTAAAATAAATAGATATATACATTTATATACATGGTATATATACAATGTTCTTTTTGGTTTTTAAATTTTTCTTTTTATTTGATTTTTGTTTTTATAGTTTTTATTTTATTTATTTACATCATAAAATATAGAATATTTTAAAACTTTTAGGGTTTTTATTTTATTTATTTATAAGGCTAAATAAATAAGGATAGGTGTGCTCTGTACAAGGTGAATATATACAAGTGAATATTTTTTTATTTTCTTTCTTATTTTTCTATTTTTATTTGGATTTTATATTTACAAATATATACAAATATATACAAGCCCTTTTTTATTTTTTTTAGAGGAAAATATTTTTATTATATTTACAGGTATATTTACACACATGAGTTCCCTATCTCTCTCTACTTTGGCTTTTATGCGGTCAGGCCCATGTTGAGCCCTCCCTTGGGATTAGGGTTGCTCAATATTTATTCTAAATATCTCCCTCTTTTTCTTTTAATTCTTTATTCTGTTATTTTTGCACAAAAACATGCTAATTATTAAACTTTATACAATGCATGCTTTTTGGTAATTATTTGTATTTACAAATATCCACATGCATTTGCAAAGGTTTTTGTAGCTAAAATATAAGAATAAAGAGTGATGAATGAGTATTCATCACCCCCTATACTTAACTTTGCTAGTCCCTTAGCAAACACTTATTTGAAAAAGAAGTGCAAAAGAGAAAGAAAAAGAAAAAGAGGAGAATGTACATGGATCAAGGTTGATTATTAAACTTGCCTTCATTAAATTGAATTATGGAGCTTGATCAGATCTTTGGATTATTAATGTGTCGGAACCTTATTTGGACTTAAGTTTAAAACTCAACAGCATCTAAGTTCCACCAATCTATAATAAAGACTCATCAACAATCCAGATCAGAACAAGTCATCAAACACAAACCCTGAAGACCATGAATCTTTCCTTGTATTGTGAATGTGAAGTATAAACTCTCCACCTCAAAAATGGCAACTTGACAACCTTCCCCGACAGGGTAACTCTATGACTCGGTCTGGCCACTCTTTCCTCGAGGAGCGGGGTATTCCCTTCTAAGTTCAAGTTCAACCGGCTCAAGAAGAGGGGGAAGAAGAGAATGGACCATGGCCAGTGTAGCCATTTATACTTGGGAGCTTGACCAGTGTAGCCAAGTCTCCCTGCTGCAAGCTACATAAGGTGGGACATGAATCTCAAGCTTTACTTATTGCACTATATACATACTCCGGTGGGATTATCATTTTCTATTAGACCCACCACTTTTTTAGAGTTATTTTCTTTTGCATTTTTTTCAAGTGCATCTATACAACATATACATGTGCAGCATATATACAAGGAGTTTTTCCTCTTGAGCCAGTAGACTATCCCTCTTTTGAAGCATTATTGCAACCCACAACTCCTGTTGTTAGACCTCATGGCAACCAGACCAAGTTGAGACGCACTTCCTTCACTAAAAGAAGAAGAGAGGTTCCGCCTAGAAGTACTACCCTCATATGCTACCCCAAGTCAAGGAAGACTGCCTCCTCACTACCTCATCCATAGAGAGCTCGGTGCTAAGTGCGGTGTCCAAGTAAAGCCATTGTCTATATGAGTCATGTGTGTGTTGTTAAGTGCTCTACTTAGGCTCATTGAGATGACATGTGATCATAACCTAGTGGACTCAAAAAATTAAGTCACCATGGACATGAAAAGCCTTAATCCTAAGCCCTATAAGGTTCCTCTTATAAATTAGGTGGATTAAGATCTTAATCAAGCTCCATTTCCCAATTTAATTCCAGGCTAGTTTAAATTTCAACTATAATCCAGGAAAAACTATATACATATATACAAAGATGCTATTTACACAATTTTTACAAACATGCAAAATTTTTGAAAAATGTTTTGAAATCATGAATGGATGAATGCATGAGTGCAAGTTTTGCAAATATATTTACACATATTTACACAAGATTTTTGCAAACTTTTGATTTTCAAAACATTTTGGAAAAATTTTGTACTATATACATAATTTTGATATGAAAATATCTACACAAGCTTTACACAAAAAGATTTTTGGAAACATTTTTACAAAAATTATTTTGTACACTAGCTATGTATGTGCAATAAAAGAATGATTATTTACAGAGAAAAAATTTTAATTTTTGTGAATTTTAGGTTTTTAGCCATTTTTATTTATTAACACACTCACACAAAGTACGTTATGGCTAAAGTATATATGAAATATATACACATCTCCCTATACTTAGCTCGAACGATGTCCTCAGAGTCAAGAGCGATGAAGAAGACATAACTCGTGCTTAGTATAGGGAAGTGAAAAGGAAGGCTATATACAAATACGAATAAATGAATAGAAAATCAAGAGAGTCTCGGCTTTTCCCCCTATACTTAGGATCAAGTAATCCTAAGTATAGCAGGTTGTACACAAAGGGAAAACCGAGTGAAGAATGTACAGGGTCTACCCCCCTATACTTAGGGTAAAATATCCCTAAGTATAGGCAGCAAAACAGGGATAGAAAGAATCAAAAGAAAACTCAAAGGTCCAACATCCCCCTATACTTAGGGTAAAGTACACCCTAAGTATAGCATAATTAAAAATGGCAAACGGGATGTAGGACTAAAGTATGTAATGATATAGACATCTGGATCTATACAGGTCGGAAGAACAGTGATAATCAGGCGTGAGATGCAATAGATGTGAGTCAAGAGACCACATCTCACGCAAAATGAATAGGGGCAACATCAACGACTCGCGGCTCATGATCTAGAAATGGCTTGAGCCGCTGGCCGTTCACTCGAAAGGTACTCTCAGAAGACAACTCAGATATGTCAATGCTACCGTTGTCGTGTACCTTTCTCACCAGATAAAGTCCCTTCCATTTGCTCTGTAGCTTCCCTGGAAATAGACGAAGCCTAGCATCAAACAGCCATACTCTCTGTCCAGGCTCAAAATGCTTGTGGCTGATATGAGAATCATGCCACTCCTTCACTCTCTCCTTGTAATGTAGGCTGTTTGAGAAGGCTGTATCTCTAAGCTCCTCCAAAGCTGCTAACTCTACCCTCCTCTGGTCTCCTACACTATCTGGATCAACAAGTATCTCAGTGACTGCCCAAAGTGACCTGTGTCTCAGCTCAACAGGTAAATAGCGCGGCTTGCCATATACGAGGCGAAAGGGAGATGTGCCCAATGGTGTCTTGAAAGACGTCCTATATGCCCACAAGACCGAGTCCAAAAGCTGTGACCAATCCTTTCGGTCAGGGCGGACGACTTTATGCAAAATAGTCTTGATCTCCATGTTCGACACCTCGGATAGACCATTTGTCTGTGGATGGTATGGAGTGGCAACTCGATGGTCTATGCCAAACTCGCTAGCAAGGGCCTTCACCTGGTCGTTGATGAAATGAGAGCCCCCATCTAAAATCAATACTCGAGGAACCCCGAACCGCGTGATGATGTGCTTCCTCAAAAATCTGCAAACTGTCCTGTCATCAGCGGCTCGGGCGGGGATAGCCTCAACCCAACGACTCACATAATCGACGGCCAACAGAATGTCCTCAAATCCCCGACTCTTAGGGAATGGACCCATGAAATCGATGCCCCATGCGTCAAAAACCTCACAGAAGTGAATGGGCTGCATCGACATCATGTCACGTTGTCCACAAGTGCCCATCCTCTAACAGTCAGTACACCTCTTCACGAACTCATCAGACTCCTTGAAGAGGGTAGGCCACCACAAGCCGGATTGGAGCACTTTCTGTGCTGTTCTCCTCCCAGAGTGATGTCCTCCTGCCTCAAGCTTGTGGCAGTAAGTTAGGACGCTATGGTGCTCCTCCTGAGGAATGCACCTATGCCAGACGCTATCCCCTCCTTCGTGGTAAAGGATGGGATCCTCCCAGTGGTAAGACTTGGCCTTCGTGAGGAAGGTCTCAAGCCTCTGCCTGGGCCAACTTTGTGGGACTTTCTTAGCAACAAGAAAGTTCACAATATCGACATACCACGGGAGTGAGGCGATAGCAAGGATCGCCTCATCTGGGAAGGTCTCACAAATAGGATCAATCTGCTCAGAATCCTCAGGCTGCTCTAATCGGGAGAGATGATCCGCCACCACATTCTTCAATCCAGGCTTATCTTTGATCTCAATGTCGAACTCATAGAGTAGAAGGATCCATCTAGTCAGTCTGGCCTTGGCATCCTTCTTTTTCATGAGGTATCGGATGGCGGTATGATCAGTAAACAGGGTCACTCTAGATCCAATAATGTACGATATGAACTTATCTAGGGAAAACACTATGGCTAGCATCTCCTTCTCTGTGACTGTGTAGTTCCACTGTGCGGAATCCAATGTGTGGCTAGCGTAGTGGATAGAAAATGGAACTCCATCCCTCCTCTGTCCCAGCACGGCCCCCACGGCAAAATCGGAGGCATCCGTCATGATCTCGAATGGAAGAGACCAATCAGGCGGCTGTAGAACAGGAGCCTCAACAACACATCTCTTGAGAGTCTCAAAGGACGAAAGACACTTGTCATCGACAAGGAACTCGGTGTCTTTCGTCAGCATGTCAGTCAACGGTTGGGCAATCCTGCTGAAATCGTGAATGAATCGTCGGTAGAAACCGGCGTGCCCCAGGAATGACCGTAACTGTCGCAAATTGGACGGGGGTGCGAGTTTTCTAATGACATCTACCTTGGTCGGATCAACCTCCATGCCCCTGTTGGAGATGATGTGGCCAAGCATCGTCCCTTGAGTCACCATGAAGTGACTCTTCTCCCAAGATAACACCAAATAGACCTCTATACATCGCTGAAGGACTCGGTCTAGGCAGTCAAGACATGAGTCGAATCCATCGCCGTAAACCGAGAAATCATCCATGAAGACCTCCAAGCACTCCCCTACCATGTCTGAAAAGATCGACAGCATGCATCTCTGAAAGGTCGCAGTGGCATTGCATAGCCCAAATGGCATGTGTCGGAAGGCGTATGTGCCGAAGGGACAGGTAAAGGTGGTCTGGTCCTGGTCCTCGGGAGCGATGGCCACCTGGTTGTAGCCCGAGTACCCATCCAGAAAACAGTAGTGGCTCTTCCCTGCCAGTCTCTCAATGATCTGATCAATAAAAGGGCAGGGGGAAATGATCCTTCTTGGTGGCCTGGTTGAGTCTCCTGTAGTCAACGCAGATCCGCCAAGAAGTGGGTACTCGTGTAGCAATCTCCTCTCCAGACTCGCTGATCATGGTAGTGATGCCCGTCTTCTTGGGCACCACATGCAAATGGCTGACCCACTTGGAGTCGGAGATGGGTAGATAAAATCGGCGCTCCACCATTTCGATATTTCCTTCATGACAACCTCTCTCAGATTCAGGTTCAGCCGCCGCTGGAACTCACGTGACGGCTTCGCCTCATCCTCGAGATAGATATGGTGGGAGCACAGGACTGGACTTATCCCCTGGAGATCTGCTACGCTCCATCCAATCGCCTTGCGGTTCTTTTCACGAACCCCCATCAAACGGGATTCCTGCTCTCCAGTCAAATCGGCGGAGATAATTACTGGGTACATCTCATGCTCACCCGCAAGGAACCTATACTTCAGCGATGTAGGAAGCGGCTTCAGCTCTGGACAACTGGGTGATGCTGGATCTGGCCTCTGAAAAGTCTGCGTGAACGCTGCCAAATCTGCATGGGAGAACTGAAACTCTTTGTCACTCTCAAGAACCGGAGAAGGCTGCCCCACTGGACTGTCTCTGCTCTGCTCGGCATCTACCTCCTCCCTATCTGCAGGCTCAGGTGAAATCAGATCTGGTATATAATCCTCACAATCTGCCCACTCAAAATCTGACTCCGAGGGATCTATGTCATCCGGGGTGGCATCAGCACCACCATCGTCACAAGAATCGGTCTCACGATCGAGAACCGGCTATGCTGCCTCTGAAGTATCCTGGACCAGGAATGTGCTCTCCAAGCTCTCCTCTGTTGTCATCTCTGCATCATCGGAATCTGAAAATGAGAGGATGACCTGTGCTGATGGGTCTGCCCAAACTGCCTCGTCATCTGTGATGACAAAGTCACAGTCCTGGTGGATGTCTAGCCCGGCATCTGTCATCTTCTCTGTATCTGAAGTGGTCTCTGAGCATGATTTGTCTCTGGCCCGACTGTCCTCGACTGTCTCTATTTGTAAAGTATACCTTCCCGCTATCATGATCAGTCACCGCCTTGGCTGTGGCCAAGAACGGACGACCGAGAATGATGGGACTATCGGTCACTGAATCAGGGATCTCCATGTCCAACACTACGAAGTCCACGGGGAATTGCAGGCCCTGAATAGTGACGACAACGTCTCGTAACAACCCCTTCGGCCTCTTGACCGATCGATCAACAAACTGAAGGATTGTCCTGCTCTGTCTAAGAGTGACCAACTCGAAGCGGTCGAGAAGGGCTGCCGGAAGTAGGTTGATCGACGATCCGCTATTTAATAGAGTACGGTCGAACCTCTGCTCTCTGATGTGGCATCTGACATATGGGGCTCCTGAATCTGGCCTCTTGACCGGCAGACGGTTCTGGATCGCGAAACAAGTGGCTTTCGTCAGCACATGGATCTCTGAGTGGTGGTTCCTCCACTTCCTCCTGACTATAGTCCTGTCTCTAAGGGAACGCTGAAGAAGAGGGATGTGCTGCAAAGCCTCCTGAAGAGTCAGTTGTATGTGAAACCGATATATCATCTGCTGGCTGAACTCTTCCTGCTCTCTCTTTTTTGGATTTTCTTTTTCTTCCCCTTCCCCATCTGAAGGGATCTAGGAAAGGGGATCACAGGGTCCTTCTCAGATGAAGGACTAGGAAAGGGTCTAGATGGCTCGACGGCCGGATCCACACATACATCATGCACCACAGTGGGACCAGAAAAAACCAAACCCTTTCCTTTATTCACAACAATGTTCCGAGATACATCAGAAGTAGGAAAAACAACAAGTCTCTCAGAATGAACACGGGTTGCCTCAGCACCACCATCGGTTGGAAGACTCGCGGCCTCAGTACCGCGCTCTGGCTCGGCATCAGGGGTGGCCTCAGTACCACGTCCTCCAACTGGTGAAACGGCGACCTCAGTACCGCCGGTGGAATCAGCATCCTTGGTGGCATCAGTACCACCGTCATCATCTCTAGCGGCCTCAGTATCGCTCTCCTCCTCCTCGTCGGGCGCTCTGGGTGTATCCTCATGGTGTCGCTCAGATGAGGCGCCGCCTGCTGGCATCCTACCGCTCCTAAGTGTGACAAAATCAGTATCAAAAAGATATGCAGACATATCACCAAATGCATCACTAGGAGTGGCATACTCAATACAAGCTACCTGCTCAGATTTCCTCTTCAGATTGTTGAGATTCGGCTCAATCTGGGCAGGGATGGCAGCCTTCCCTCTCACGATGTCCCACATCTCCTGGTGGAACTCATCCATCTCCCGTCGAAAAGTAGCCTGCTGATCGGTGAGATGGCAGGCTATATCATCCAAGGCGGGGCTCTCATGGGAGCCCGACGGGTAGCCTCTCTAGTGGTGAGGCTGCTGGAACTGCTGCTGTGGCTGAGAGGGGTAAGAATGTGGCTGATGTTGTGGCTGGTGAGGCTGATCACGCCTCCAAGGTTGTCCCTACTGATAGGGACGAGGACTATACTGTGACGACTACTGCTGCTGTGGCTGTGGGTACACTGGGGGCTGCTGCTGCTGGTGATCTCTCTGATGGTTGTACTGGCCACCCTGTCCTGACGGCTACTGCTGGGGATGGGTACCTCCGGTCCCCCAACGGAATTCGGGATGGTCTCGTCGGATACCGGGCTGGGGGCGGTCATACCAAATCCCATTGACATCCATCAACGGCTTTGCATCGTACTGGATTGGCGGGAGCACTGCCAGAGGCTGATCCGGCTGGTATACCACCATCTGCAAGTCTGGAGATGGTGGTGACTGGTAGGTGGGATGCGGCTGCTGGTACGACTCCGCCTGTACAAGGTGAACTTGTCTAGGCTGTTGGTGGGAGCTGGAGTGCTGGGACGAGCTGCTGCTGCTGCTAGGATCGCCTCGTGACTGAAGACAGGGCTGTGAAGCTGTCTGTGCCTCCTGGAGACACATGAGTTGTGTCTTCAGGTCACTCAGAGTCTGTGTCATCTGCTCCATCTGCGTGATGCCCTGGCACTGCTTCTTCTCGATAATCTCCATCCGGTCCAGCTTCTCGTTGATGATCCCCATGTCCGCGGCTGATGACTCGGCCTGTGCTGCTGCTACTGCGGACGAACTGAAAGGACCGGCATCGACCCGTGCTATCCTCTGGTACTGCACGGTCTGTGGCTGCTGGGGTCTGCCCTGAGTGTATAACCGGGTCTGAGACATCACCATATAGTTCTCAGCCATCTCCTCGTAGATGGCTCAGACCTGGTCGTGATCCATGGCGAAGTAAGACCCGCCACAAGAAGCGTTCACCAAGCCCTGAAGCTCTGGTGTCAGCCCGATGAAAAAGCTCTAAACAAGGTTCGGCTTGGAAATATCGTGGTGCGGGCATCTGTCTGTCAGCTCTCTAAACATCTCCCATGCCTCGTGGAACTGCTCGTTGGGGAGCATGGAGAAGTTGCTGATCAGGGCTCTAGCGGCATTGATCCGTCCGAGTGGGTAGTACTTGTGCAAGTACTCGGTGCGGAGCTGCTCCCAAGTGTAAACAAACTTCCCCAGATGTTTCAGCCAGGTGGCTGCTCTGTCAGCCAAGGAGAAGGGGAAGGCAATCATCCTGATGGTGTCCTGGTCCACCTGACGGTCGTGGACGGTGCTGCAGATCATCAGAAACTCTTGGAGGTGGAGATGGGGCTCCTCAGTGGCGAGCCCATGGAAACGGGGGAGGAGCTGCAAGGTGTTTGAGGGGAACTTGAAGTCCCCCACGATAGCTGGTAGCACAACCCAGTGATGCATCAGTGTCGATCCGGGGTTGTGCAACTCCCGTATCGGTCTCGGCTACTCTGCTCCTACCGCGGCGGCTGCCGCTGCTGCTGTTGCTGCTGCCTCATCTGGGACTCTCGGCACGTCTCTACGCTGCTCTCTCTATGCTCTCATCTCCTCCATCTCGCGTCTCATATCTAGCATGAATGCTCCCTGATCCCTCAACTGCTGTTGCACTGTCTCGAGGGAGGCGATCAGGGTGGAGTTGATCGCACCCTGGTGCAGAACAAAATGCTCGGGCTGTGGACCTCTACTGCGATCATCAGAACTGTTGGCCATAGTCTCTGCAAAATCAAACGATTCAAACTCAGGTGCCGATAAATCTGCTAGTCTCTCCTCTGGCAATGGTCTCTCGGAATCGAAAGAAAGGAGGTCGAGGGGGAATACGGTGGAATCGTACTCGGGTTTGGAGAGCGGGTCTCGGCTCTCGCAAACCAACCTAGATGAACGGGTAGACGTGCCTGAAAGCGGTGCAGCCAGAGGCTGCCTAAGAGATCGTCTGCCCATCATCTTGATGTGGCGAGTAAGGCGGATGAGATCTGGAAAAACTATGATCACAAACAAACCCCAAGTTCACCAACGCAACACGAGTTGAAGACCGTAAAAGCTCGGTCAATTATCTTGTCAATTTTATTTTAGTGAACAATCAAGATATCAGAGTGATTACGTGACCTGTTGGGATACCCGATACTTTCCCAACCGACTGTCCCGCACAGAAATAGTCGGTAATCAGTCGAGAAGAGTATCGGAGGGCTCTACCTAGTGTTCGGGGTCACTCTCTCGCACAATCAAACCAAACAATGAGGGAGTTGCTTGATAAACTAACTGCTAAGCGACTAAGGTAAAGTGTCTAAATGGTCGTTGCGACCTCAATCACTCAGCTAGGTCAATCAAGAAAAATAGACCACCAAACAAAAATCAACTCGAAAGCACGAAAGCGCTCTTGCTATTAATTTAACCTGGTATAGCGACCAGGGTCGAACACAAGGAGCACGGGTTGGCCTCTCGGCCTACGAAGTAGTCAAAAAGGAAAAAAAAGGATTGTTTTTGGTGGTTTTTAAATATTTTATATTTTTTTGGATTTTTAGTCAATTAAGAAAATAATAGAAACAAGAAAACAACACACTTCAACAATTTCTTTAATGCATTAAAAATCAACCAAAAATTCTAACAAAAATATTTTTATGTGTTTTATAATTTTTAGTGTTTTTGGTGAATTTTTGGGATTTTTCTGATATTTATTTAATTTTCTAAAAATCAAAAAATGAATGAAACTGTAGGTACTGTCCAGCCGAGCTAAAAGGACCTCGATAAAATATCTAGAAGCCCCAAATTAGCTGGGAGGTAATTTTCCTGTAAAGAGAAAAAACAAGGAAAATTTAGGCACCTAGATTATTATTTTTGGGTTTTTAATTTATTTATTAGAATTTTTATGATATTTTGATTGTTTTTCAATTTTTAGGTATTTTAAGCACTGAAAAATAGCCAAAATTGGCTAGAAAATCAAGCAAACATAAACAAACAGTAAGTAATGTTTTTGTGAATTTTAGATGATATTTAATATTTTTTGTGATTTTTAAAGTAAGACAGTAACAAAATTAGATGTTTTTGAATTTATAAAAATATCAAATTAAAACAAAATTGTCCCCAAAAATTCCAGAAACTTTTACACTATGGTAGGAGCCATGTGTCCAATTTTCATTGGATTTGGAGTTGTTTTGCTATTTTATTCAAAAATAAAGAGAGGGCATTGTGCACAGGGACCTATGTGCAAATACCCGAAGTTCTGGGGGGTCTGGTGCAAATAACCCAGGTAAACACGTGCGTCGCACGCGCCTGAGGCACTCAGGGACCCAAATGTAAGGAAAATAAGTTCCGAGGGCTATTCGGTAACAGGTACCAAAAGCCCAGGGGCTTATCTGCAAATAACCCAAATATTAACGCACATGCACAATTACCTCTACGTACAGGGGTATAAATGCAATATTCCAAAAACTTTTATTCAACTTATAACATCTAGAACTACAAGGGCATACAATGCAAATAACCCAGAAAGTCACGTGTCGATGCACGTGTCAGATCACACACAGGGGTATAAATGCAAAGTAAATAAAATCCATGGTCCTCTATGCAAATTTACCAAAAACTAAACAACTATACTAACTAATTACAGGACTAAATGCGAAATAAAATAAACAGGAGGGCCTAAGGGTAAATTACCCTTTATTAATGCGGGCCGCAGGATGGACGTCACGTGCGTGATCGGACGGTCTGGATCAGGTGGCGCTCCAAAGCTTCGCTCCTCGGGCGAATCCGACGACGGGGGTGCCGCCACGTGTTGGATCGAACGGATGAGGGTCTCGGTGGCTAACCCTCGCGCATCGGGCGGCTGGGATCAGTCCTCGTCTGATCTGACGGTGGCTGGACCTCCTGGAGTGAACGACCCAGATGGCAACTGGAGGTCGAGGACGATCGGACGGTCGGGGAAGATCGAGGAAGAACAGTTCGCCGGTGACTTTCGCCGGCCCAAGGCGCACGCTCCTGACCTTCCCTGCTGCTCGTGAAGATCGGAGAAGCTCCGCGATGATGTTCCGCAGCTGCTGGTGTCCTCCGATGACCCAGCCGAGCTCTGGGGAGCTCCAGCAAAGTCGACGGAGGCGAAGCTCCTGGCCCGAATGACCCAAGCCCTCAGATGGGCTGGGGAGTACCTGCAAAGAAGACCAGGAGACTCGCGGGTCGAGGGCAAACTGCCTCGACCCGGTTAGGCGGGTGAAGGTGGTCTGTGGTGCGAAATGGGCAAGCTCCGGCGAAGGTGGGGACGGTGGAGCTCGAACCCCAGCTCCTGTGCGAGCTGGGTTGGATGGAGATATGGAGAAGATGCTCGGAAGGAAGGCGATGGCTATGGTGAAGCCCGATGATCGAATGGTGGTCGGACGTGGACGGAATCGACGACGAACGGCGGAGCAACGATTTGGGGGAAATGGAAAATCAAAGAAAAAGCAAAACCTACTGGGCTACCTGGGTGGATGGTGAGACTGGGGACGAGCTGGCGGTGCTCTGGGTTGTCGCCTCGAGGAGCGTCTCCCTCCGAGGCTCGAGCTCCTGCTGGTGGCGGAGTACGGCGGTGCTTGATCGCCGGATCAGTGGAATCCGCTCCCTCCTCTCGCTTCGACAGCACGGGAAGCAAGCTGTCACTCTCCCTCACGCGCTGGAGCTCACTGGGGGTGGAAGCGAATGGACAAAGATGCGAATGGAGGTGGCGGAGCTCGGCTTAAGTATGCTGGAGGGTCCGGGAAGAAGGGCGCGGGTAGGGCGATGAAGCGCGCGGATCTCGAGGCGAAGGCTCCGGCGAGGTTCTCGGGTATGACGTGAGCAATCCGGACCCGGGGTTTAGACAAGAAGGAGTCGGGTCTTCATGGGAAAAATCCGAGAAGATGGGTCGGGCGTAGCAGACCCGTGAGAAGTGGTCCTGGGGGGGGAGTTGCCCGGGCGGCCAACATCCCCAGGGCCAATAGGAGGCGGCCACGTGGAAATTACTTGGAAATGAAATTAAAAATAGAAAATGGCCGAATTAAGGGAAAGTCAAAACATGAAATATTTTTGTTTTATTTTTTTTCAATTTTTTTGTGATTTTTAATTAATTTTTCGAAATAAAAATAAGGTATGTACATTATATAGCTATATATAGGTATATATATACAATATTTAGGTTTTGAATTTTTGATTTTTAATGATTATTTTTATACAATTTTATTCCAATTTTATATTTTATTTATTTATATTATAAAATAAGGAATAAAAAGACATTTTTATTATTTATATACATAGGTGAAATAAATACATATGTACATTTATATACATGGTATATTTACAATGTATTTTTATGTTTTTAATTTTGTTATTTTTATTTTGTTTTGTTTTAAATGTTTTTCTTTTATTTATTTACACTATATAATGTAGAATATTTACAAAAATTTTGGAAATTAATTTTATTTATTTATAAGGCTAAATAAATATAAAGGCAAGTGGTCTATATACATGGTGAGTGATGTTTTTATCTTCTTTTTGATTTTTTATATTTTTATCTTGATTTTGTACTTATAAATATGTACAAGTATTTACAAACCCATTTGAGTCTATTTTTGTGAGGAAAATACTTTATTTTATTTACATATATATTTACACACATGAGCCCCTATCTCCCTCTACTTTGGCTTTTATGCGCTCAGGCCCATGCTGAGCCCTCCCTTGGGTTAGGTTGCTCAATATTTATTATAAATATTTCCCTCTTTTTCTTTTTAATCTTTATTCTTTTATTTTTGCACAAAAACATGCTAATTATAGGTTTTTACACAATGCATGCATGCTTTGGTAATTATTTGTATTTACACATATCTACATGCATTTGCAAAGGTTTTTGTAGCTAAAATATAAGAATAAAGAGTAATGAATGAGTATTCATCACCCCCTATACTTAACTTTGCTAGTCCCTTGGCAAACACTTATTTGAAAAAAGAAGTGAAAATAAAGAAAGAAAAAGGAAAAGAGAATGTACATGGATCAAGGTTGATTATTAAACTTGCCTTCATTAAATTAAGGTATGGAGCTCGATCAGATCTTTGGATTATTAATGTGTCGGAACCTTATTTGGACTTAAGTCTAAAGCTCAACAGCCTCTAAGTTCCACTAATCTATAACCAGGACTCCTCAATGCTCCAGATCAGAACAAGTCATCAATCACAAACCCTGAAGACCATGAATCTTTTCTTGTCCTGTGAATGTGAGGTCTAAGCTCTCCACCTCAGAAATGGCAACTTGACAACCCTCCCCAACAAGGTAACTCTATGACCTCAATCTGGCCACTCTTTCCTCGAGGAGCGGGGTATTCCCTTCTAAGTTCAAGTTCAACCGGCTCAAGAAGAGGAGGAAGAAGAGAATGGGTCAAGGCCAGTGTAGCCAAGTACCCTTGGGAGCTTGACCAGTGTAGCCAAGTCTCCCTACTGCAAGCTACATCAGGTGGATCATGAAACTCAAGCTTTGCTTATTGCACTCTATATACATACTCCGGTGGGATTATCATTTTCTCTCAGACCCACCACTTTTTTGGAGTTATTTTCTTTTTGTACATTTTTTTTCAAGTGCATCTATACAACATATACATGTGCAGCATATATACAAGGAGTTTTTCCTCTTGAGCCAGTAGACTATCCCTCTTTTGAAGCTTTATTGCAACCCACAACTCCCGTCGTTAGACCTCATGGAAACCAGACCAAGTTGAGACGCACTTCCTTCACTAAAAGAAGAAGAGAGGTTCCGCCTAGAAGTACTACCCTCATATGCTACCCCAAGTCAAGGAAGACTGCCTCCTCACCACCTCATCCGTAGAGAGCTCGGTGCATAGTGCTGGTGTCCAAGTAAAGCCATTGTCTATATGAGTCATGTGTTGTTGTTAAGTGCTCTACTTAGGCTCATTGAGATGACATGTGATCATAGCCTAGTGGACTCAAAGAATTAAGTCACCATGGACCTGAAAAGCCTTAAACCTAAGCCCTATAAGGTTCCTCTTAGAAGTTAGGTGGATTAAGATCTTGATCAAGCTCCATTTCTCAATTTGATTCCAGGCTAGTTTAAGTGTCAACTATCATCCAGAAAAACTATATACATATATACAAAAGATGCTATTTACACAAACTTTACAAACATGCAAAATTTTTGAAAAATGTTTTGAAATCATGAATGGATGATGCATGAAGTGCAAGTTTTGCAAAAAGGTATTTACACAAATTTACACAAGATTTTTGTAAACTTTTGATTTTCAAAACATTTTGGAAAAATTTTGTACTATATACATAATTTGATAAGAAAATATTTACACAAGCTTTACACAAAAGATTTTTGAAATCATTTTTACAAAAATAGTTTGTACACTAGCTATTTATGTGCAAATAAAAGAAGTTTATGTACATGAAAAATTTTTAATTTTTGTGATTTTTAGCCATTTTATTTATTAACACACTCACACAAAGTACGAGTTATGGCTAAAGTATGTATGAAATATATACACACCCCCCTATACTTTGCTCGAACGATGTCCTCAGAGTCAAGAGCGATGAAGAAGGCATAACTCGTGATAGGTATAGGGAAGTGAAAAGGAAGGCTATATACAAAGATGAATGAATGGAATAGAAAGTCAAAAGGGTCTCGGGTCTTCCCCCTATACTTAGGATCAAGTAATCCTAAGTATAGCAGGCTCTCTACTAAGGGAAAACCGAGTGGAGAATGTACAGGGTCTACCCCCTCTATACTTAGGGTGAAATATCCCTAAGTATAGGCAGCAAAACAGGGGTAGACAGCAACAAAAGAAATACCCGAAGGTCTCACATCCCCCCTATACTTAGGGTAAAGTACACCCGAAGTATAGCATAATCACAAGATGCAGAAAGGGATGTGGGACTAAAGAATGTAGTGATATAGACATCTGGATCTATACAAAGCGGAGGATCAGTGAAACTCAGGCGTGAGATGCATTAGATGTGCGTCAAAGACCACATCTCACGCAAAATGAATAGGGGAAAGATCAACGACCCGCGGCTCATGATCTAGAAATGGCTTGAGCCGCTGGCCGTTCCCTCGAAAGGTACTCTCAGAAGACAACTCGGATATATCAATGCTACCGTTGTCGTGTACCTTTCTGACCAAGTAGGGTCCCTTCCACTTGCTCTGTAGCTTCCCTGGAAACAAACGAAGCCTCGCATCAAACAGCCATACTCTCTGTCCAATCTCAAAATGCTTGTGGCTGATATGAGAATCATGCCACTCCTTCACTCTCTCCTTATACTGTAGGCTATTTGAGAAAGCGGTATCTCTCAACTCCTCCAAGGCTGCTAACTCTGCCCTCCTCTGGTCTCCTACACCATCTGGATCCATGAGTATATCAGTAACTGCCCATAGTGACATGTGCCTCAACTCAACAGGTAAATGGCACGGCTTGCCATATACGAGGCGAAAGGGAGATGTGCCCAATGGTGTCTTGAAAGACGTCCTATATGCCCACAAGACCGAGTCCAAAAGCTGTGACCAATCCTTTCGGTCAGGGCGGACGACTTTCTGCAATATCGTCTTGATCTCCCTATTCGACACCTCGGCTAGACCATTCGTCTGTGGATGGCAAGGTGTAGCAACACGATGGTCTATACCGAACTCACTAGCAAGGGCCTTCACCTGGTCATTGATGAAATGAGACCCCCCATCAGAAATCAGAACTCGTGGAACCTCGAACCGCGTGATGATGTGCTTCCTCAAAAATCTGCAAACTGTCCTCGCATCAGCGGCTCGGGCGGGGATAGCCTCAACCCAACGACTAACATAATCTACGGCCAACAGAATGTACTCAAATCCCTGACTCTTAGAGAATGGACCCATGAAATCGATGCCCCATGCGTCAAAAACCTCACAGAAGTGAATGGGCTGCATCGGCATCATATCACGCTGTCCACAAGTGCCCATCCTCTGACAGTCAGTACACCTCTTCACGAACTCATCAGAGTCCTTGAAGAGGGTAGGCCACCACAAGCCGGATTGGAGCACTTTCTGTGCCGTTCTTCTCCCAGAATGATGTCCTCCTGCCTCAAGCTTGTGGCAGTAAGTGAGGACGCTATGGTGTTCCTCCTGAGGAATGCACCGACGCTAGACGCTATCCCCTCCTTCGTGGTAAAGGATGGGATCCTCTCAGTGGTAGGACTTGGCCTTCGCAAGGAAGGTCTCAAGCCTCTTCCTGGGCCAATCTTGTGAGACTTTCCCAACAACGAGAAAGTTCACAATATCGGCATACCACGGGAGTGAGGCGATAAAAAGGATCGCCTCATCTGGGAAGGTCTCACAAATGGGATCTATCTGCTCAGACTCCTCCGGCTGCTCAATACGGGAGAGGTGATCCGCCACCATATTTTTGACTCCAGGCTTATCCTTGATCTCAATGTCGAACTCCTGGAGTAGAAGGATCCATCTAGTAAGTCTGGCCTTGGCATCCTTCTTTGCTATGAGGTACCTGATGGCGGTGTGATCTGTGTACAGGGTCACTCTAGATCCAATGATATAAGATCGAAACTTATCTAGGACGAACACTACGGCTAGCATCTCCTTCTCTGTGACCGTGTAATTCCGCTGGGCGGAATCCAATGTGCGGCTAGCGTAGTGGATAGCAAACGGAACTCCATCCCTCCTCTGTCCCAGCACGGCCCCTACGGCAAAATCGGAGGCATCCGTCATGATCTCGAATGGGAGAGACCAATCAGGCGGCTGGAGGACAGGAGCTTTAATCACACACTGCTGGAGAGTCGCAAAGGACGAAAGACACTTGTCATCGACAAGGAACTCGGTGTCTTTCGTCAAGAGGTCAGTCAACGGTCGGGCAATCCTGCTGAAATCATGAATAAATCTCTGATAAAAACCAACGTGCCCCAGGAATGACCGTAGCTGCCTCAAATTGGACGGCGGTGCGAGTTTTCTAATGACATCAACCTTGGCCGGATCAACCTCCATGCCCCTGTTGGAGATGATATGGCCAAGCACCATCGCTTGAGTCACCATGAAGTGACTCTTCTCCCAAGATAGAACCAAATGGTACTCAATACATCGCTGGAGTACCCGGTCTAGGCAGTCAAGACAGGAGTTGAATCCGTCGTCGTAGACCGAGAAATCGTCCATGAAGACCTCTAAACACTCCCCTACCATGTCCGAAAAGATCGACAGCATGCACCTCTGAAAAGTTGCAGGGGCATTGCACAGCCCAAATGGCATGCGTCGAAAGGCATATGTACCGAAGGGACAGGTAAATGTGGTCTTCTCCTGATCCTCAGGAGCGATGGCCACCTGGTTGTAGCCCGAGTACCCATCCAGGAAGCAATAATGGCTCTTCCCTGCCAGTCTCTCAATGATCTGGTCAATAAAAGGCAGGGGGAAATGGTCCTTCTTGGTGGCATGGTTGAGTCTCCTGTAGTCAACACAGACCCTCCAAGAGGTGGGTACTCGTGTAGCAATCTCCTCTCCCGACTCACTGATCACAGTCGTGATGCCCATCTTCTTGGGCACCACATGCAAGGGGCTGACCCACTTGGAGTCGGAAATGGGATAAATAAAATCTGCACTCCACCATTTTGATATTTCCTTCATCACGACCTCTCTCAGGTTGGGGTTCAGCCGCCGTTGGAACTCACGCGACGGCTTTGCCCCCTCCTCGAGATAAATATGGTGGGAGCACACTGATGGACTAATCCCATGGAGATCTGCTACGCTCCATCCGATTGCCTTGCGGTTTTTTCAAGAACCCCCATCAAACGGGATTCTTGCTCTCCAATCAGATCGGCGGAGATGATGATTGGTGCATCTCAGGTTCGCCTGCAAGGAACCGATACTTCAGCGAAGTAGGGAGCGGCTTCAGCTCTGGACAGCTGGGTGCTGGAAAATCTGGCTTCGGAAGAAGATGTGTGAATGCTGCTAAATCTGCCAAATCTGCCTGGGAGAAAGGAAGCGAGCTCTCGCAAACTGGATCTGGGGAAGGCTGCTCAACTGTGCTGTCTCTGATCTGCTCTGCATCTACCTCCTCCTCATCTGTACGCTCTGGTGGACTCAGGTCAGGCATCTGATCATCATAATATGCCCAATCAGACTCTGAATCCGAGGGATCTGCATCAATCAAGGTGGCATCAGTACCACCATCACACAAGGTGGCCTCAGTACCACCATCACTAGATTCTATGTCGCGATCGGGAACCGGCTCTGCTGCTACTGAAATATCCTGGACCAAGGCTGTGCTCTCCAAGCTCTCCTCTACTGTCATCTCGGCATCAACGGTGTCTGGAAATGAGAGGATGGCCTGTGCTGAAGGGTCTGCCCATGCTGCCTCATCATCTGTGATCACAAAATCACAGTCCTGGTGGATGTCTAGCCCGGCGTCTGTCAGCAGCTTTGTATCTGTGCTGGTCTCTGAGCATGCTCTCTCTGGCTCTGTAGTCCTCGACCGTCTCTATTTGTACACTCTCGCCCTCGACGCGAAAGTATACCTTCCCGCTATCATGATCAGTCACCGCCTTGGCTGTGGCCAAAAACGGACGACCGAGGATGATGGGGGTATCGGTCACTGAATCAGGGATCTCCATGTCCAACACTACGAAGTCCACGGGGAATTGCAAGCCATGAATAGTGACGATAACGTCTCGCAACAACCCCTTCGGCCTCTTGACAGATCGATCAGCAAACTGAAGGACTGTCCTGTTATGTCTAAGAGTGCCCAACTCGAAGCGGTCGAGAAGGGCTGCCGGAAGGAGGTTGATAGACGATCCGCTATCCAATAGAGTCCGGTCGAACCTCTACTCACTAATCTGACATCTGACATAGGGGGCTCCTGAATCTGGCCTCTTGGCCAGCAGACGGTTCTGGATTGCGAAGCACGTGGCTTTCGTCAGCACATGTATCTCTGAATGATGGTTCCTCCTCCTCCTCCTGACTGTGGTCCTGTCTCTCAACGATCGCTGAAGAAGGGGGATGTGCTGCAAAGCCTCCTGAAGGGTCAGCTGTATATGGAATCGATCAATCATGCTCTGGCTGAACTCCTCCTGCTCTCTCTTTTTTGGGTCTTTTTCTCTTTTCTTCCCCTTCCCCATCAGAAGGGCTCTAGGGAAGGGGATCACAGGGTCCTTCTCAGATGAAGGACTAGGAATAGGTCTAGATGGCTCGACGGCCGGATCCGCACATACATCAATCACCACAGTGGGACCAGAAGAAACTAAACCTTTTCCTTTATTCACAACAGTGTTCTAAGATACATCAGGGGAAGGAAAAACAACATCTCTCTCAAAATGAACACTGGTGGCCTCAGTACCACCACGGGCTGGCTCTGCTGGACGTCTCGCAGCCTCAGTACCGCGTGCTGGCTCGGCTACTCTGGTGGCGTTAGTACCGCCTCCTCGAACTGGTGAAGCGGCGGCCTCAGTACTGCCGGTGGGATCAACATCCTTGGTGGCATCAGTACCACCATCATCATCTGGAGCGGCCTCAGTACCGCTCTCCTCCTCCTCATCTAGCGCCCCAGATGTATCCTCGTGGTGTAGCTCAGACGAGGCACCGCCGTCTGCTGGTGTCCTACCGCTCCTAAGCGTAACAAAATCAGCATCAAAAAGATCCGAAGATGTATCAACAAATGGATCACTAGGAGTGGCGTGCTCAGTGTAAGCTACCTGCTCAGATTTCCGCTTCAGGCTGTTGGGATTTGGCTCTATCTGGGCAGGAATGGCGGCCTTCCCCCTCACAATGTCCCGCATCTCCTGGCGGAACTCGTCCATCTCTCGTCTGAAGGTAGCCTGCTGGTCCGTGAGGTGGTGGGCGATGTCATCCAAAATAGGGCTCTCGTGGGAACCCGACGGGTAGCCTCTCTGGTGCTGAGGCTGCTGGAACAGGTGCTGCTGGTGAGAGGGGTAAGAGGAAGGATGCTGCTGCTGGTGTGGCTGGTGAGCCTGTTGCTCACGTCTCCAAGACTGTCCCTGCTGCTGATAGGGACGAGGAACGAAAGATGACTGCTGGTGTGGCTGGTAGACTGGGGGCTGCTGTTGCTGGTGATCCCTCTGCTGGCTATACTGCCCTCCCTGACCGGATGGCTGCTGCTGGGACTGGGTACCTCCACTCCCCCACCTGAATCCGGGATGGTCTCGTCGGATCCCAGGCTGGGGACGGTCATACCAAATCCCGTTGACATCCATCAACGGCTCTGCGTCGTACTGGGCTGGCGGGAGTACTGCCAGAGGCTGATCCGGCTGGTATACCACCATCTGCAAGTCTGGAGATGGTGGTAACTGGTAGGTGGGTTGCGGCTGCTGGTACGGCTCCGCCTGTACAAGGTGAACCTGTCTAGGCTGCTGAAAGGAGCTGGAGCGCTGGGACGAGCTGCTGCTGCCACCGGTATCGCCTCGTGACTGAAGACGGGGCTGTGAAGCCGTCTGTGCCTCCTGGAGGCACATGAGCTGGGTCTTCATGTCGCTCAGAGTCTGTGCCATCTGCTCCATCTGAGTGATGCCCTGGCACTACTTCTTCTCAATCAGCTCCATCCGATCCAACTTCTCACTAATGATGCCCAAATCCGCAGCGGATGACTCTGCCTGTGCTGCTGCTACTGCGGATGAACTGGATGGACCGGCATCGACCCGTGCTATCCTCTTGTACTGCACGGGTCCTGGCTGCTGCTGGGGTCTGCCCTGAGTGTACAACCGGGTCTGGGACATCACCATATAGTTCTCGGCCATCTCCTCGTAGATGGCCCAGACCTGGTCGTGATCCTTGGCGAAATAGGACCCGCCACAAGAAGCATTCACCAAGCCCTGGAGCTCTGGTGTCAGCCCGCTGAAGAAGCTCTGCACAAGGTTCGGCTTCGAGATATCATGGTGCGGGCATCGGTCAGTAAGCTCACGAAACCTCTCCCATGCCTCATGGAATTGCTCGTTGGGGAGCATGGAGAAGTTGCTGATGAGGGCTCTCGCTGCATTGGTCCGCCCGAGTGGATAGTACTTGTTCAAGTACTCAGTGCGGAGCTGCTCCCAGGTGTAAAAAAACCTTCCCAAATGCTTCAGCCAGGTAGTTGCTCTGTCTGCTAGGGAAAAGGGGAAGGCGATCATCCTGATCGTGTCCTGGTCCACCTGACGGTCGTGGACAGTGCTGCAAATCATCAGAAACTCGTGGAGGTGGAGATGGGGCTCCTCAGTAGCGAGTCCGTGGAAGCGGGGGAGCAACTGCAAGGTGTTCGGGGGGAACTTGAAGTCCCCCACGATGGCTGGAAGTACTACCCAGTGGTGCGTCAGCGTCGATCCGGGGTTGCGCAACTCCCGCATCGGTCTCGGTGGTCCTCCTGCCGCCGCTGCGGCGGCTGCTGCCGCTGCTGTTGCGGCTGCTGCATCTGCATCCTCTGGGATCCTCGGTCCCTCTCTCCTCTGCTCGTGCTCTGCTCGCATCTGCTCCATCTCTCTCCTCATGTCGAGCATGAATGCTCCCTGATCTCTCAACTGCTGCTGGACGGTCTCTAAAGAGGCAATCAGGGTGGAGTTGATCGCTCCCTGGTCCAATACGAAGTGCTCAGGCTGACGGGAGCGATCCTCAGAACTGTCGGCCATGGCGTCTGCAAAATCAAACGAGCCAAACTCAGGTGCTGTCAAATCTGCTATTCTCTCCTCTGGCTCATATCTCTCAGAACCGAAAGAAAGGGGGTCGAGGGGGAACAGGGCGGAATCATACTCAGGCTCGGAGAACTGGTCTCGGCTCTCGCGAGCCAACCTAGATGATTGGGTAGACGTGCCCGAAAGCGGTGCAGCCAGAGGCTGCCTAAGAGAGCGTCAACCCATCATCATGATCTGACGAGTAGGGTGGATGAGATCTGGAAAACTATGATGAGCAACCAAACCCTCTATTCACCAACACAATACGAGCTGATGACCGTAAAGGCTCGGTCAAATTACCTTGTCCAATTTTATTAGGTTAACAATCAATCTATCAGAGCGCTTACGTGACCTGTTAGGATACCCGATGCTACTCCAACCGACTGGCCCGCACGGAAGAGTCGGTAGTCAGCTGGAAATAGCACCGGAGGGCTCTACCTAGGGTGCGGGTCACTCTCTCGCGCAAGCAAACCAAACAATGAGGGGGTTGCTCTCCCGAAGACAAATTTTTAGGTGGAGTGTCTTTTAGGGTCAATAGTTTAGCAGTCCCAATTTTATGGTTTTTCTTTTTAATTTTTTTTAGTAAAACCAAAGGCCTAACGAATTTTTCGGTTCTCTTGGTTATTTAATCCAAAACAGGGGGGAGAAGACGAAAAAGCTGATGCGCGATGAAATCAATGATGCATGCTGAGATAGAAATGCGTACCTTGCCTCCAGCACTCTGCATGCAAGTGATCCGCGTAGAATTTAAAGACAGAAAATAAACTACCTAAATGATGCAGCGATGAAAACCGAGTCCTAGATGAGCAAGTCTACTCGCAGAACCGTCTAACTGGTCACCGACCTCCACGCCAAAGGTCCGGTCTTGGCCTACCCCTCCTCTGCCTGACAAATCGGGGGTAGGAGAAAGCGCTTTACGGGGCAGGCTGCGACACGTAGGCTACGAAGGAGATGAGTCAGTTATTTTTATTAATCAGTTATTAGTAGGTCCAATTAATCGCACTATAGGAACATGCAGATAATTAGGTGTGGGGACCCTACTAATTACGGCACAAGCAAGCAGAAAATCCTAAGTCTAGGGGCTCGATGAAAAACCGCGTAAACACCGTCAAAGGCAGTAAAAAGAAAAGAAAACAAAACCGTGAAAAAACCGCGAAAATCCTAAGGGTCCCCCAAGCACACCGGTGCTCGGCGAAACAGACCCGCTAGCCAATCAAGTCCACAGTTCAAGTCTCTGGTCCCTGTATTATTACAATAATAATCAAAGAAAAATAAAACCTCTCCCACTCAACTCTCTCTCGCTCTCTCCTGCGGCTCCGTACAGAAGGGAGCCGCCTCCAAGTTCCGTGGTTGCGTCGGCTTCTCGAGATCGGCCGCCTCGGTCCTCGGGCCCTCGCAAGAAAAAGACAAGTGGTCAGATCAATACAAATAATCAAATAAGAAAAAGAAAAATAAATGAAAATAAAATGAGGGTATATATGCAAAAATACAAAATAAAATAAACACTTAAAATCAAACAAAAGCAAAAATAAAAGAAAATAAAATAAAACAAAATAAAACAAAAATAAAATATAGACAAAAAGCTGCGAAAAGCCGCGAGCTCTTAAAGAGCCGCGAAAACAAAAAGAAAGTAAAAACAAAAACTACTAAGCCGTGCTCCCCGACAACGGCGCCATTCTGATAAACCAACTACTAAGCGACTAAGGTAAAGTGTCTAAATGGTCGTTGCGACCTCAATCACTCAGCTAGGTCAATCAAGAAAAATAGACCACCAAACAAAAATCAACTCGAAAGCACGAAAGCGGTCTTGCTATTAATTTAACCTGGTATAGCGACCAGGGTCGAACACAAGGAGCACGGGTTGGCCTCTCGGCCTACGAAGTAGTCAAAAAGGAAATAAAAGGAAATAAAAGGATTGTTTTTGGTGGTTTTTAAATATTTTATATTTTTTTGGATTTTTAGTCAATTAAGAAAATAATAGAAACAAGAAAACAACACACTTCAACAATTTATTTAATGCATTAAAAACAACCAAAAATTCTAACAAAAATATTTTTATGTGTTTTATAATTTTTAGTATTTTTGGTGAATGTTTGGGATTTTTCTGATATTTATTTAATTTTCTAAAAATCAAACAATGAATGAAACTGTAGGTACTGTCCAGCCGAGCTAAAAGGACCTAGATAAAATATCTAGAAGCCCCAAATTAGCTGGGAGGTAATTTTCATGTAAAAAGAATAAAACAAGGAAAATTTAGGCACCTAGATTATTATTTTTGGGTTTTTAATTTATTTACTAGATTTTTATAAGATTTTGAGTGTTTTTCAATTTTGAGGTATTTTAAGCACTGCAAAATAGCCAAAATTGGCTAGAAAATCAAGCAAACATAAAACAAACAGTAAATAATTTTTTTGTGAATTTTAGATGATATTTAATATTTTTTTGTGATTTCTAAAGTTAGACAGTAACAAAATTAGATGTTTTTGAATTTTTAAAAATATCAAATTAAAACAAAATTGTCCCCAAAAATTCCAGAAAATTTTACACTATGGCAGGAGCCATGTATCCAATTTTCATTGGATTTGGAGTTGTTTTGCTATTTTATTCAAAAATAAAAAGAGGGCACTGTGCACAGGGACCTATGTGCAAATACCCGAAGTTCTGGGGGGTCTGGTGCAAATAACCCAGGTAAACACATGTATCGCACGCGCCTGAGGCACTCAGGGACCCAAATGTAAGGAAAATAAGTTCCGAGGGCTATTTGGTAACAGGTACCAAAAGCCCAGGGGCTTATCTGCAAATAACCCAAATATTAACGCACATGCACAATTACTTCTACGCACAGGGGTATAAATGCAATATTCCAAAAACTTTCATTCAACTTATAACATCCAGAACTACAAGGGCATACAATGCAAATAACCCAGAAAGTCACGTGTCGATGCAAGTGTCAGATCACACACAGGGGTATAAATGCAAAGTAAATAAAATCCAGGGTCCTCTATGTAAATTTACCAAAAACTAAACAACTATACTAACTAATTACAGGACTAAATGCGAAATAAAATAAATAGGAGGGCCTAAGGGTAAATTTCCCTTTATTAATGCGGGTCGCAGGATGGACGCCACGTGCGTGATCGAACGGTCTGGATCAGGTGGCGCTCCAAAGCTTCGCTCCTCGGGCGAATCCGACGACGGGGGTGCCGCCATGTGGTGGATCGAACGGATGAGGGTCTCGGTGGCTAACCCTCGTGCATCGGGCGGCTGGGATCAGTCCTCATCTGATCTGACGGTGGCTGGACCTCCTGGAGTGAACGGCCCAGATGGCAACTGGAGGTCGAGGACGATCGGACGGTCGGGGAAGATCGAGGAAGAACAGTTCACCGGCGACTTTCGCCGGCCCAAGGCGCACGCTCCTGACCTCCCCTGCTGCTCGTGAAGATCGGAGAAGCTCCGCGATGATGTTCTGCAGCTGCTGGTGTCCTCCGATGACCCAGCCGAGCTCTGGGGAGCTCCGGTGAGGTCGGCGGGGCGAAGCTCCTGGCTCGAATGACCCAAGCCCTCAGATGGGCTGGGGAGTACCTGCAAAGAAGACCAGGAGACTCGTGGGTCGAGGGCAAACTGCCTCGACCCGGTTAGGCGGGTGAAGGTGGTCTGTGGTGCGAAATGGGCAAGCTCCGGCGAAGGTGGGGACGGTGCAGCTCGAACCCCAGCTCCTATGCGAGCTGGGTTGGATGGAGATATGGAGAAGATGCTCAGAAGGAAGGCGATGGCTATGGCAAAGCCCGATGATCGAATGGTGGTCGGACGTGGATGGAATCAACGGCGAACAGTGGAGCAGCGATTTGGGGGAAATGGAAAATCAAAGAAAAAGCAAAGCCTACTGGGCTACCTGGGTGGATGGTGAGACTGGGGACGAGCTGGCGGTGCTCTGAGTCGTCGCCTCGAGGAGCGTCTCCCTCCGAGGCTCGAGCTCCTGCTGGTGGTGGAGCACGGCGGTGCTTGATCGCCGGATCAGTGGAATCCGCTCCCTCCTCTCGCTTCGACAACACGGGAAGCAAGCTGTCACTCTCCCTCACGCGCTGGAGCTCACTGGGGGTGGAAGCGAATGGCCAAAGATGCGAATGGAGGTGGCGGAGCTCGGCTTAAGTATGCTGGAGGGTCCGGGAAGAAGGGCACGGGTAGGGCGATGAAGCGCGCGGATCCCGAGGCGAAGGCTCCGGCGAGGTTCTCGGGTATGACGTGAGCAATTCGGACCCAGGGTTTAGGCAAGAAGGAGTCGGGTCTGCATGGGAAAAATCTGAGAAGATGGGTCGGGCGTAGCAGACCCGTGGGAAGTGGTCCTGGGGGGGGGGAGTTGACCGGGCGGTCAACATCCCCAGGGCCAATAGGAGGCAGCCACGTGGAAATTACTTGGAAATGAAATTAAAAATAAAAAATGGCCGAATTAAGGGAAAGTCAAAACATGAAATATTTTTGTTTTATTTTTTTCTATTTTTTTGTGATTTTTAATTAATTTTCGAAATAAAAATAAGGTATGTACATTATATAGCTATATATAGGTATATATACAATATTTAGGTTTTGAATTTTTGATTTTTAAAGATTATTTTTATACAATTTTATTCCCATTTTATATTTTATTTATTTATATTATAAAATAAGGAATAAAAAGACATTTTTATTATTTATATACATAGGTGAAATAAATACATATGTACATTTATATACATGGTATATTTACAATGTATTTTTATGTTTTTAATTTTGTTATTTTTATTTTGTTTTTGTTTTAATTGTTTTTCTTTTATTTATTTACACTATATAATGTAGAGAATTTACAAAAATTTTGGAAATTAATTTTATTTATTTATAAGGCTAATTAAATATAAAGGCAAGTGGTCTATATACATGGTGAGTGATGTTTTTATCTTCTTTTTGTTTTTTTAAATTTTTATCTTGATTTTGTACTTATAAATATGTACAAGTATTTACAAACCCATTTGAGTCTATTTTTGTGAGGAAAATACTTTATTTTATTTACATATATATTTACACACATGAGCCCCTATCTCCCTCTACTTTGGCTTTTATGCGGTCAGGCCCATGCTGAGCCCTCCCTTGGGTTAGGTTGCTCAATATTTATTCTAAATATTTCCCTCTTTTTCTTTTTAATCTTTATTCTTTTATTTTTGCACAAAAACATGCTAATTATAGGTTTTTACACAATGCATGCTTTTGGTAATTATTTGTATTTACACATATCTACATGCATTTGCAAAGGTTTTTGTAGCTAAAATATAAGAATAAAGAGTGATGGATGAGTATTCATCATTGCTCTCCCCAAGATAGATTTTTAAGTCAAGTGTCTTTTAGGATCAATAGTTTTAACAGTCCCAATTTTATGAATTTTCTTTTTAGGTATTTTTTAATAAAAACTAAAATGCCTAACGAATTTTTCGGTTCTCCTGGTTATTAAGTCAAAAACAGGGGGAGAAGACGAAAAAGCCGATGCGCGATGAAATCAATGATGCATGTAGAGGAAGGGATGCGTACCTGACTCCAGCAGTCTACATGCAATATGATCTGCGCAGAATTGAAAGACAGAAATAAAACTATCTAAACGGTGCAAGCGGAAAACCGAGTCCCCAAATAGCAACTTCTACACGAAAGAACCGTCTAGCTGGTCACCAGCCTTCGATCCAGAAAGTCCGGTCTCGGTCTATACCTCCTCCTCCCGAAAAATCGGGTTCAGGAGCAGCGCTTGGCAGGGCAGGCTGCGGCACGTAGGCTCGAAGGAAGCGAGTCAGCTATCTTTATTAATTTTTTATTAATAGGTCTAATTACCGAACTATACGCACAAGCAGATAATTAGGTGTTTGGATCCTACTAATTACGGCACAATCAACAGAAATTCCTAAGGCTAGGGGCTCGATAAAAACTGCGTGAAACCGGAAAAGGCAGTGAAAAACAAAACCGCGTAAAAAGCCGCGAAAAACCTAAGGGTCCCCCGAGCACACCGGTGCTCGGCGAAACAGACCCGAGAAAGTGTCCAAGTCCTGTTTTGAGTTGTCCCTGTGTTATTACAATAGTTCAAATGACAGAAATAAAACCTAATCTAAGCCTCTCCCACTCAGCTACTCTCTCACGCTCTCCTGCGGCTCCGTGCAGAAGGGAGTCGCCTCCGAATCCCGCGGTTGCGCCGGCTTCTTGAGAGTTGCCGCCTCGGTCCTCGGGCCCTCGCAAGAAAGCAACAGAGTGTCAAACACCAAATAAAATAATCAAATAAATGCAGGAAAAGGAAATGAAATGAAGCAGGGGTATATGTGCAAAGATGGTAATAAAAAGAAACAAGCCAAAACAAATAAACACAAAAATAAAAATAAAAGAAAATAAAACAAAAATAAAGGAAAAATAAAAAGCCGCGAAAAGCCTCGGACTCAGAAAGAGCCGCGGAAGGCCGTGAAAAAGAAAAGAAAATAGAAATGAAAAATAAGACGACTACTAAGCCGTGCTCCCCGGCAACGACGCCATTCTGATGACACGCCTCACAACCCGGGTTAAGATAATCAAGGGTCGTTGTGACCCAAGTCACCAAGCGCGATCAATCATGAAAAATATAGACCACCAAAATAAGGTAAAAATCAAACAAGCTCAAAGTAGCGGTCTCGCTATAGGATTAACCTGGTATAGCTACCAGGGTCGAACACAAGGAGCACGTAATGGCCTCGCAGCCTACGAAGTAGTCTAAAATAAGAATAAAATAAAAGAAGAGTCTTTTTGGTGGATTTTTACTTTTTTTATATTTTCTTTTGGATTTTTAATTTAATTAAGAAAATAGAAAAGCAATAAATCAAGCACAACAAACAATTATTTAACTACTCAAAAATCATCCAAAAATTCAAACAAAAATGTTTTTATATTTTTTATATTTTTTATGTTTTTGGTTAATTTTTGGTGATTTTCTAATTTTTATGGAATTTTCTAAAAATAAAATAAGATAGAAAAACAAAGGTATTGTCCAGTCAGACTTGGAGGGCCAAATTAAAATGCAAAATAGCCTATCAAGGTCTGAAGGAAATGTTCCTGTAAAGTACAAAATTCAAGGAAAATTTAGGCACCAGAATTATTAATTTTTGATTTTTCAATTATTTATTAGAATTTTTATGGGTTTTATGGGGTTTTGTAATTTTTATAGGTTTTATAAATCTAAAAATGACCAAAATTGGTCAGAAAATCAAACAAGGCAAAACAAGCATTGTATAATTTTTTTGAAATTTTTAAAGGTGTTTTAATATTTTTGTGATTTTTAAAGCTAGACAGTAAAGAAAATGTGTGTTTTTGAATTTTTAAAAATATCAAAAATAATAAAAAATGTCTCAAAAAATTAGAGAAAAGTTTAAACTATGGCAGGAGCCATGTGTCCAATTTTCATCAAATTGGGAGTTAGTTTGCTATTTTATTAAAATAAAAAACAATGGTATAGTGCACAGGGACCTGTACGCAAATAAGAGAAGTTCCAGGGGGTCCGATGCAATTTCTCCAGGTGCTCACGTGCAAAGCTCGTGACCTGGGCACTCAGGGACCTATTTGCAAGAAAACTAAAGTCCCTGGACTATTTAGTAACACGTACTAAAAGTCCAGGGGCTTCAGTGTAAATTACCCACTATATAAAGCACATGCACAATTAAAACACTCACAGGAGTATTTCTGCAAATATCAAAAACTTAATTTCATTCATTAATACCCTAGAACATAAAGCCTATACATGCAAATAACCCAAACAGCATGTGTCGAAGCACGTGTTCCACTATAAACATGGGTATAAAAGCAAATACAAGAAACGACAGGGTCCTCTATGCAAATTACCAAACTAAAATAAAGTTTCTAAAATATTTACAGGACTACAAATTAACACCTAAAAAGCTAAGGGCCTAAGAAGAAATTTACCCTTTATTAAGTCGAGGGTCAGATGGGCGCCACGTGTAGATCCAACGGTCAGGGGGGTTGGCGCCTCAGCAAGGATCCCTCGGCGAGATCGAACGGCTGGACTCTCCCCACATGGAAGATCGGACGGTTGGGAAGCGACGTGGGTAGACCGCGCTGATCGGACGGTCGCGATCCTCCCTCTGATAATCAAACGGTCACTGCTACTCCTCAAACGAACGGCTCGATGAAGATCTGGAGCTGGGGGCTGGATCGGATGTCTCTAGAGGATGGATGAAGAACAAATGGCCGGCGAACTTCGTCGGCCCGGTGCACGCACAGTGATCCTCCTCGTGGGCTGCTGGTGATCGGAGAAGGTGCGCCTCGGCCTCCCGCGTCTTATGGGCTCCTCCGATGACGCGACGGAGCTCCTGGGAGCTCAGGCGGCACCGACGGAGGTGGAGCTGCTGCTCGAATGGACGAAGCCCTCAGATGGGCTCCTCTGGACCTGCAAAGCAACACAACACACTCCTGGGTCGAGGGCAAAGTGCCTCGACCCGGTTAGCGGTGGTGAAGGTGAACGGAGCGTCGAGGTGAAGGGGCTCCGGCGAAGCGACGGCGGAGGAGCCCCAATCCCAGTTCCTTTGCGAAGCGGGTTGAATGATGGGGCGGAGAAGGTGCGCAGGGGAAAGGCGGAGATGATGGGCAACTCCGATGATCGAGACGAAGGCGAGGGTGGTCGGAATCAGCGATGGACGGCGATGGGTCAAATTGGGCGAAAAGCTAAATTAAAGAAATAGAGGAAGAACGGGGACTACCTACTGGTTGAGGTCGACTGTGGAGGAGCTGGGGATGCTCCAGGTCCTAGCCTCAAGGGCCGTCGGTGCCCGAGGCTCGAGCACCACCTCCAGGCGGCACACGACGGCGCAAAGACGCCGGATCAGTGGTCTACACGCTCCCTCCTCGCTGCGACACCACCGGCCGACTGCTGTCACTCAGGCGGAGATGATGGAGGTCCTGGGGTGGAGAATGAATGAGCCAAAGATGCAGAAAATGGAGGCGGAGCTCGGACTAAATACGAGTGCAGGTCCGAGAAGAGGAGGTCGGGCAGGGTTCCATGAAGCACGGATCCCCATGCGGATGATCGGGCGAGGATCTCGGATGCACGAGGAAGAAGGAGAGCCCAGGATTTGTGGATATGGGCATCGGATCGAGAGTCGAAAATGTCGAGAAATCGGGTCGCGGGCTCGGATCCGGGGCTCAGTGGTCCTGGGGGGGAGTTGACCGGGGGGTCAACGTCCCCGTGGACCAATCAGGGCTGGCCATATGGAAATGATTTGAAAATTGATTTAAAATAGAAAATGACCGAATTAAAGAAAACTTAAAACAAAAAAAATGTTTTTTTATTATAAACTATTTTTTAGTGATTTTTAATTAATTTTTCAAAATAAAAATAAGGTATTTACACTATAGTGCTATACATAGGTATTTACACAATATTGATTTTTCATTTTTGTTTTTTAATTAATTATTTTTGTACATTTTTATTCCCATTTTATATTTTATTTATTTATAGCATAAAATTAGGAACATTTTGATGTTTTTATTTTATTTTTATTATTTATTTACAAGGATAAAATAAATAGATATATACATTTATATACGTGGTATATATACAATGTTCTTTTTGGTTTTTAATTTTGTTCTTTTTATTTGATCTTTGTTTTTATAGTTTTTATTTTATTTATTTACATCATAAAATATAGAATATATACAAAATTTTAGGGATTTTAATTTATTTATTTATAAGGCTAATAAATAGGGATAGGTATGCTCTGTAGAAGGTGAATATATACAAGTGAATATTTTTTTATTTTCTTTTTAATTTTTCTATTTTTATTTGGATTTCATATTTACAAATATTTACAAATATATACAAGCCCTTTTTATTTTATTTTTAGAGGAAAATATTTTTATTATATTTACAGGTATATTTACACACATGAGTTCCCTATCTCTCTCTACTTTGGCTTTTATGCGGTCAGGCCCATGCTGAGCCCTCCCTTGGGATTAGGTTGCTCAATATTTATTCTAAATATCTCCCTCTTTTTCTTTTAATTCATTATTCTTTTATTTTTGCACAAAAACATGCTAATTATTAAACTTTATACAATGCATGTTTTTGGTAATTATTTGTATTTACAAATATCTACATGCATTTGCAAAGGTTTTTGTAGCTAAAATATAAGAATAAAGAGTGATGAATGAGTATTCATCAGAATGCTACATGTAGCAGCCAGCTTGGCTGCTACACGCAGCAGCCTCCCGGCCCTCATATGTATGTGTGTGTGTGTGTGTGTGTGTGTGTGATGGTTGATCCTGTGAGAGCCAAAATATATGAGAGCATGAGAGCAATGATTTTGGACTACTAGATTCTATAATCTCTCTTCTCATTGATTGCATGAGGAGAGATAATAGCATAATCTAGTGGTCCAAATTGACTGCTCTCATGTTCTCATAGAAGTTGGTTGCCCTGCCCCTTATTTCAGCATTTTTTTATTTTTTTGAAAAATACCACATGTATATTCATCCTTATATCCCTCCTATATGCCATTCGAATTTCGTCAGAAATAGAGACTCCTACGGCATCCATCGAGATAGTGTCGATTTAAAAAATCCTGTGACCGTTAAAAAATGACTATCTGGATGGAAGCCGTAGGAGTCTCTATTTCTGATGAAATTCGAATGGCATATAGGAGGAATATATGATGAATATACATGATGATATTTTTTTAAAAAAATAATGTTGAAA
Source organism: Ottelia alismoides (assembly GCA_037367405.1). NCBI lineage: Eukaryota > Viridiplantae > Streptophyta > Magnoliopsida > Alismatales > Hydrocharitaceae > Ottelia > Ottelia alismoides. The sequence goes on from JAZKJV010005641.1 coordinate 335,446, forward strand.
ATAGCACGAGGACAGCCTCAATAATATATATATATATGGGTTAAATGGGGATGCCCTTTAGAGGGAGTTAACTTAGTTCCCCACCTTATTTTTCCTATTTTTTATTATTTTTTTAAATTTCTTTCGTGAATATTCATCATTATATCCTTATATTATGCCATTTAAATTTTGAGTGAAACAAAGACTTCTATGACCTCCATCCATACATGGTTCATTTCGATAATTCTACGATCGTTTAAAAATGACTGTCTAGATGAAGGTCGTAGGAGTCTCTATTTCGTACGAAATTTGAATGGCATAATATGTTGATATAATGATGAATATTCATTGAAGAAATTTTCAAAAAAAATAAAAATGGGAAAAATGGAACGTGGGGCGCTAAGCTAGTTCCTTCTAGTTAGCAACCCCATTTTCCATATATATATATATATATATATATATATATATATATATACAAACACATACATATATATATATATGAGTGACGATCTTGTAAGAATCAAAATCTGTGAGAGCATGAGAGCACTGAATCTTGACCACTAGATTATGCTCTTCTTTCTCCTTCTGCAATCAATGAGGAGAGAGATGACGGAATCTAGTGATCCAGAATCAGCCCTCTCATGCTCTCACAGATTTTGGTTGTCACAAGATCCCCCCCCCATATATATATATATATATATATATATATATATAGAGAGAGAGAGAGAGAGAGAGATAGATAGATTAATGGGGCTGCCCCCTTGGGGCAACAAACATGGCTGCCCTCGCGTCATTTTCGATATTTTTTTATTTTTTTTGAAAAATATCACCATGTATATTCATCCATATATCACTCCTATATGCCATTCAAATTTCGTCAGAAACAGAGACTTGTATGCCCTCCATCTAGAACATGTACGATTACTGCAGTTCTAAGACCGTTAAAATTACATGTTCTAGATGGAGGGCATAGGAGTCTTGTTTCTGACGAAATTCGAATGACATGTAGGAGTGATATAGGAATGCATATACATGGCGATATTTTTCAAAAAAAATAAAAAAATGTCAAAATATGGGCGGGATAGCCCCATTAAATCCATATATATACATAGGGAAAAAGGAGTATGCTCCCTGGGTGTATCTAACTTACATGCTCCCACTCCTTTTTTCTGTATTTTTTATCTTTCTGAAATGAAACCTATTGGAATTTAGAACACAATATATCACCATGATGTCATTAAAAATTTGACTTAATTCGGAACTTCTATCCCCTCCATCAAGACTGTTAAATTTTAACGGTTTCAAAATTGCTGAAATTGACCCTCTTCAGATGGAGGTCATCGGAGTCTTTGTTTCTGACAAAATTGGAATGACATGTTAGGGGGATATAGTGATGAATATGCATATTTTATTTTCCAAAAAAATAAAAAATAAGAGAAAAATGGGGGTGGGAGTAGCCAATTGGCTACACCCAGGTGTAGCTTCATTTAACCCATATATATATATATATATATATATATATATATATATATATATATAAGGGACCTTTCAAATGAGGTGGGAGCTTTTCTGAAATTGTAAAGGCCAGTGTGAATTTAGTAAAAACTCTGTAACAGTTTTGTAAAAGTACAAACTGCACATTGTAAAAAAATAAATTTTGTAAAATATAGCATCCAAATTTAAATTAACATTTCCATACAATATAATAATATTTTCATAATTTTATTTCATTATACATGTTATGTTAATATTTATTGTTAGATGTATGAAATAAGAAATTGTAAAATATATTAGAAAGATGCCTAAATTGAGGGTGTCTCACCATATATATGGTGAGACCCCGCCTCATTTGAGGTTTCTCCTATATATATATATATATATATATATATATATATATATATATATGAGGCCGGGGAGGCTGCTACATGTAGCAGCCAACGTGGCTGCTACATGTGGCAGTTTCCCTAATTTTTTTATTTTTTTCAAAATTAAACTATGTATATTAATTTATATAGTAAGCCGTATTCAAGGCCTCTCCCCACATATAAATTGGAAGTCCAGAACTTGGAATGAGCATTTATCATGTCGGTTAAGGTTCTATTTTTCCATTCTCTATCAAATTTGATTGTGGTATCGAGATACGAATTGACTCTCCAATCGGAGACGGAGCGAAGCGGAGCGTGCACTTACGTGTGTGGTCCTACATTCATCCTCTCTAGTATTTTTACAAGAGCTTGGGGTGTGAACTCATATATAAGCCCACCAAAAGTTTAGAAGCAGTAGATGTGGTATTAAACTTCTACCCAAACTATTCCTTGTTTCAAATTTAGGAATTCTCAACTTTCCCTCCATAATCATTTGATTTTCTAATTGAAATCAGATTAAAAACCAATGTAATTGCATATGTTAACCAAATTAAAACCTAATTACATTAACTTTAAATACAACATAATCCTCATAGGGAGACACATCTCGAGGGATTGTACATTTGTCATCGGATACATCACCTGCATTACAACCGGTGTTGTAACAGCAGAAGATCCAAATTGATGAAGTATCACGCATAATGCATTGCATGTGTACCTAGTATATATACGGTAGAGAAACGATACACGTATATATCACCTAACCAATATTAATTGTAATACATGGCATATGTACCTGCAGCCCTAGAGGTGCAGACAAAATACAGATTCCTCGAATCCTATTAATCAGCATACGTGCACGTACATGTGCACAGACGTCCATGAAATAATACACAGATACAGATAATGTAACTTTTTGTAACATCTCTGACTTGCATGCATGTCTTTGTGTGCATGGGTAAGCGTTTTTGAAACCGGACAATATTTTTTGAAATAATATATTAGATCCAACCGGATTAGCTGGTAAACTGGATCAGGGATGGTTCTTATCTGGATTTCACAAAATAACGGTTCCATTGAGTATCTACATTCCAGTTCAATCATATTTAATTGAATTTGAACCAGATTTCATATTTATTTTATTTCAAAACAATATTTTTTATAGTGGGAGTTGAACATATAACCTTTGATTCTATGGATCATATTAATCAACGCGTACGTAGATGTCCATGCAATAATAGATATATACAGATAATGTTGTTTTTGTACATCTCTAACTTATATGCGTGGCTTTGTGCACCTGCATGTGTTGGTATGCACGGAAGTCATATATTTAGTAACATATCATTCAGGGTTACGTTGAACGAATCGATTGTTCACAGAATTCGTCATGTATGCCGACTAAGATTACATGGAATACATGATTATCACTTGGTGTCTGCTTATGAGCATCCTAGGGATCACAAGAGTTCAAATGTTACAAATGATCGAGAGCTTAGTTGTTAATCTGCAACAAAATTAACTTATAATATAATATTAGTTGTTATTTATGAACTTTTTCTAACTTGCAACAAATATTGAATTTGGCGTTGTATACCAATGAATCATATAAGGGAAAAACGGAGCTGCCTCATGGGGGAGCTAACTTGGCTCCTCCGCCCCATTACAAATGGTCGAGAGCTTAGTTGTTAATCTGCAACAAAATTGACTTATAATATAATATTAATTGTTATTTATGAATTTTTCTAACTTGCAACAAATATTGAATTTGGCGTTGTATTGCTATACCAATGAATCATATAAGGGAAAAATGGAGCTGCCTCATGGGGGAGCCTAACTTGGCTCCTCCGCCCCATTTTCCTCATATATTTTTATTTGTTTTAAAAATGACTCCGTGGAAATTTATTATTATATCCTTATATTTTGATATTTAAATTTCATGAGAAATAGAGACTCGTACGATCCCCATCTAGACAGTCATTTTTTAGCGGTCGCAGAATCGTTGAACTCCGTCTAAATGGAGATTGTAGGACTCTCTGCTTCATACGAAATTTGAATGACATAATATATGAATATAATAATGAAAATCTACGGAAGTAATTTTCAAAAAAAATAAAAAAGATAGGAGAAAAATAGGACGTGAAAAGTCAAATTAGCTTCCACTAAAGAACAACCCCATTTTACCCATCATAATAACAATTATGGGTTGATTCTTCTGAACATTACTAAATTTGCAACAATTTCAACAAAATTTTAACAAAAAGTTCAAAGGATAATGATCCTTATACGGAACTTCAGCAACGGATATGATGTTTTTTCTAGGAAATGATCAAGGTTATTCATCATCGCCCAAAAAAGTAACAGTTGGTCGAAGCTAGAGATGGCTGCAAAACAAGAAAGAACAAGGGTTTTTATCAGTTGTGCCCCTCTGAGATATCGCAATTTCAGTTATGCCTGTAATTTTTTGGTAATATCAGTTGTGCCCCTCACTTCTTCCCATTCTATCACTTGTATCCCTCGGGTTAGTTTCCGTCCATCCTTAATACAAACGGACGTTAACTTCAAGGACATAAGTGGAATTAATTGAAAAAAATGGACTGAAATGTCCAACTCTTCTTCTTCTTCCTCCCCCAACCTCTTCCTCCCCTTCTCTTTCTTCTCCCAGCTACCTGCTCCCCAGCGGCTCCTCCCGACCGCCCTCAGCTCATCCCTCCGCCCCGAGCTCCTCCCCGGCCCTCGCATCTCCGCCCCGGCTCCTCCATGCCCCCCTGTTCCCCGCTGCCCACGCCCCCGCCCCCTAGTCCTCCCCCTCCCCTTGCCTTGCGGCTCCCCTGCTCCCCGCTTCCCCGCCCCCTGGACCTCTCCCTGCCCCGCGCCTCCCCCTGGGCCTCCCCTCTCCCTGCCCCGTGCCTCCCCCTGCTCCCTGCCGCCCCCGCCCCATGGGCTTCCCCCTCCCCTTCCCCGCGCCTCCCCCTCCTCACCTCCGCCCCCTGGGCCTCCCCTTCCCTCGCGCCTCCCCCTGCTCCCCGCCTCCCCCACCCCATGGGCCTCCCCCTCCCCTTCCCCCTGCCCGCCCCCTCCCCCCACACCCCCCCCCCCCCCCCCCCCCCCCCCGCCCACTGGTGTCTCATGCCACCTTCGAACAAGGCTGACAACCCCATGCTCCGACAGGAGCATATCGGGTGCAGGTGGGTCAGCATTATCCTCGAACTAAGTAATCCGCTCTATCCGTGCTAGAGAGGCAAGCGTGGCAGGTGCTCTTGCAGGAGGAAGGGAAATAACCACCTCTGAATTTTATTCTGAGGAGAATCGAGGGGATGAACCATGAACATTGCAGAGGTGCGGTGCTGGTCCCGCGACCCCGTTGAGCTGCAATGACTGGCGGCTCGGAAGGAGGATATGCACCGCGCTCGGCAACTGGATGTAACGACCGTGTCCCTGGTTCCGAGGATGTCTTGATCCTCCGGTTGCAGCGGGAGAAGACGGAGTCGCAACTGGAGGCGTGGCAATTCAAGTCGTATGTGGAGGAGCGGATGGCACACGATCCTCGGCCCAACCTCTCTCCAGCACCATGCTCTGCTCCATCCTCCCCAGATCGACCCCAGATTTTATTCTGACCATAATACCCTTCTTAACCACACCATGGTTTGAGTAAATCATGGCTATTTAAATTTTTTGACGGTCAATCTGACGGAAGGGCACAAGTGATAACGAAGAAAGAAGTGAGGGGCACAACTTATATTACCAAAAAGATAGAGGCATAACTGAAATTGCAATATCTCAGAGGGGCACAACTGATAAAAGCCCAAACAACAAGTATGCACATGTGCCAAGTCGAAAAGAAGAAAGCCAAAGTTATACAAATGGGTAAGACTATCAAAAAGGATAGTTTGGTTACCGAGTTATCTTAGGATAACCCAATTTACCTTCTTGCATTCATGTATCCATATTACATAAGGACTTGATCGGAATGAACTTCTTACTTCCACCCAAGGTATAATTGCAATCACCGGTTTCCAGTGTAAAGGTCTCTTCTTAGGATTTGCAGGCCTTAACGAAAAGAAAGGAGGGGAAAACGAAAGAGACACTTGGGAAAATGATAAGCTCGTATCAAGCAGTCAATGATGAAATTAAAGATTAAAACTTCTCATATTTATTTCTCTCAAAAGAGCTCCTAAGGTTCAGCCGAAATTAAATTCATGAGCCGGTAAGCTCCTTGGCTCATTCCTCGTCAACGGTGATCTTAAAAGGTGTCTCTCTTACCTCCGGCGACCTCATCCTCCTCTTTGCAAAAGGAGCACAACTACCTCGAACACATGCACGTTGATCTCATTTAGTGGCACCGGCATCATAGGGTACTTCTTATTTTCGACATGAACGCATCAACGGGGTTTTGACCGATTTTTATTTAGTTCACATGCCACAAATTCATATAAGCTGTGTGAATAGAGAAGTCTCCTGAAAGAAGAGAAGAGTTAGAATTGACGAGGTGTTTGGGGGCATGACTTGTCGACGACGAGAGTAGAGGTGGATTTGGACTGCTCGCACTGGGTTGAGGAGATCGAGGATGAGGGATTTGACGATGGATTGGTTGGGTTGGTGCGGAGAGTTGCTTGTAGAGAGGAGGACGATGGAGATGGTGCGGAGCTCCCGACGGGGGAATGAGGCTGCTGCTACAGTTTCTTCATGAGCGATATATCAACGGGGATGAGCGCATGGTGGGTGAATGTACTAGGAAGGAGGACTTCTCTGGTAGCCCTTACAACCTTCTCACGAAGTTAATGAACTAAGGTTTTAAAAACCGAATCGGTTGATTCAACCGGTTAAATCAAGAATCAGAAGTAAAATGGTTCAATCACTTGCTTTCTATTAGAAAAAGATAAAAACCGGTCAAAACTCCATTGAACCGCTTAAACTCGATTGAACACCAAACTACCGACCAGTTCAACCATCTATTTTTTGATAAAAATATTTTCTAATAATCTAATAAAAATAAAAACTTTTAAAGACTACTCATAATATAGTCTCATTCTAACTTGTAATATAGTACTCATTTATCTCCTCTCCTTCTACATATTCCAATGATCCATTATCACCCATCCATTCATGTTATACGAGTATTTCCTCTCTCTTCTCACATTGTTCATGAGCTTGTCTACTTCCACAAAAAGAAACGAACAAAACGTTACCATAGTCATACTATTAGAAGCAACAAATAACAACACTTGTCATTAATTACAGTTTAAATAATTTTAAAATTGTCAATTTTATACATCATATATATGTATTTATATGAATTTTACAAAATATGATTATTACGTCCTTTTGAGTTTTTCTAATAACATTTATACTCATAACTTTTTTAGTAATTTCACTTAGTGCTCTTTATATTCTTAAAAAAAATACGATATTATCCTTATGCTGGTATAATATATTGTAAAATAATACAGGTAAGTGTTATTGGAGAAACTTGGAAGGATACACGTGTACAAATTCTCTGAGAATATGATGTAGTATTTTTCATATTTATTTGTATGATATATAGATCTAGTAATCTATTAGTATATACAGTGTTCTGTTTTGATGCAACTGTCATAATTCTCAAACAGGGGAGGAGTCGTTAAGGCAGCTCACCGATGGACCGTGGACGGACACTATGTGCAACTTGCCCCCTGATGGTGAGCTAATAGTATTTGCATCAGACCGAGAGCATCCAGGCGGTGGAAGTTTTGTGGTGTACTTTAAACATCCCAATGGCACTGGGCTAAGGTTGTGCAGAGCGGCGAGGGAGGAAGAGTGAACCACCCCGTCTTCAGCCCTGACTCGACCCATTTGCATTCACCACCGACTATGCTGGTGTCTCAGCTGAGCCAATCTCGAACCCGCATCATTACCAGCCATACGGGGATATCTACATTGCCCGCATCAATGGAACTGGCTTGACGAGGATGACACACAGTTCTTACGAGGATAGGACACCTACTTGGGGTCATGGATCATTGGGTACCTTCGATGCGGTCAGGTTAGGATCAGATGGCTCCCTGTGCCTGTTTGAGGACCGCTACTGGCTGGGGTCAACGGTGCATAGCAGCAACTATGGTGCAGCCGGATGCGGGGTGCATGAATCACACGGATGATGACATGCGGCCTACTGGATGATTTGCATTTGCATACCCGTGCATACACCACAACAATGCACAAGCTGCAAAGATACCCAACCCAACCCAACCCTGTCCAACCTTGCAACCAAACAGGCCTTAGTGAAAAACCTGTCATAGATAGCCCATATAAGCAGAAAGGATGAAAAAGGGTGATGAGAGTGAAAACTGTCCCTACAAGCATGGAAAGTGGTTTTTGTGTATAAAATATAGGTTTGTACTGGTAAAGGTATATGCACTTGTGTTCTTCTGCATTTGTACATAACTCTTGTATACATTCAGTCGCACCTCTAAGCTCATGGCACGATGACCGACATTTATGCAGGAAGTTTGAACATGGCACGAGATGCCAAGTTGTGTAATAATGCCGTGGAAGCTGCAAAAAAAAACACCAGGGCTTGTCTTCACCATTAGGTTCATGGTCAAGCCACCATTGCCTGGATAAATAAGAACCCCAAGGTATGCCCAAATATCAGGTAGACGTACATTGATCACTGTGGCGATGCCAGGTGGAAGGATGCAAAGATATGTTTGTGACGCTTGTAATACACCAATGTGGTGTAATCTTATCTTTCAATAACTTCAACGGCATCTATCTTACCATTGAAGACACGCCTTCAATTAAACTGTATATAATAAAATAAGCAGTGGATATATACACAGCTTAAAATTACTTGTACTTACTGTAAAGAGAAAAGTTAAGCCATAATTCGTGGCCCAGGTCTTGGGGGCCTATGTCTGTGCTCGAAGCTTGTCTTTGCTGTGTTTGTCTTGCTGCAGTTTTAATGGCTTCGAGGGACTGGTTAGGTGAGAGATAATACCGCATAGATGAGAACCATGCCATCTTATCAAAAGATTTCTATACATGCACGCTTGTATTGACCTGTTAGAAAATTCAAGACAAATTGAGACTATTTTTCTCACCGCATTGATAATATTCTAGAATACTACTGAGCTGTTTAAAAAGTTATGATGTACTTGATGAGTATTCCAGCAAGGAACAACAATGGCCCGGAGGAAGCACAGGTGCACAAGCTAGCTTCTAAGATTAAACTATGGCATTTGTTTAGTAGTTTTCTGAACAGCAGCACTTTCAATATGAATACTAATGTTGTTAGGATTTATAAGATAAAATACTGCAACGAATACTGACTGATAATTGAGTAATTACGTTCCTCCTGGGCCTCTAAGATGATTCAGAACGCCAGATACACCACAGAGAAGATGACAGGGTGGAGGGAAATGTACATGAAAAATCATCTTTGATTCTCTACATATAACTTACTAATGCAATAAACTTACTAATGCAATGATTCAAAATAGCAATAAATATCGGTGTAGTAAGAAAAATGTTTGTGCAGGTTAGAAAGAGAGGTTAAATGTCGCGTTGATAAGCAACGGAATTCACTTCTAAAACCGCCTCCTCTCCTTGTGCAAAAACATGCAAAAGAATCCCTGGAATACCCCAACTTGCAGCTGTTCACACGGGATGAGGTACAAAGGCTTTTTACAGTGCAGTCCTTTGGCATGCGCTTATGAAGCCCTTTGTTTTCTCCAACCAAAAAAATTACAAAGCCCTTTGGACTTGCTGTAAACCAACCAAGGCCTGGCTGTATTAAACGCCCTCAGCTTGAATGGGAAAAATGTCAAGCTGGCTTGCTGTGGCCATCCAACCCTGGAATCCTCAGCCTCTCATAGGCCTTTATCATGTCCGTCATAAACAATACCAGCTGCTCGAAAACTGGAATAAGACCTGCTCGCAGTACACTTCCAGCCATCTCATGCATCTGGTTTAATGTTTCCTTGTGATTGGCTTTCTCCCTAACATACTTATATTTTAAGGACTCCAAATCATCCACCACATTGTTTCCCGAAACCCTGAGCTTCTTGAAAAGATTAATGATTCTCCTCTCTGATGATTCTGTTTCCAAATGATTTGCTCTATCCTTCTCCATTGGCAATATTTCTGGAGAGAGATTCTGTTTTAAGTCTCTGCTTCTGCTCCTTGTGTTGGATCTCTTGCAGGTTATGTACATTCCTAGCAAAGTCCCCCAATGCTGTTAGAACTTGATCCTCTCGAATCCCGTTCATCGCTCAGTGCCAATCATCACAGATCTCAACTGTGGAAGGAGCTCCAGCTCTTGCAGGAGAGAAAGGAGCCATGCCGTCAACTGTTATTTCAGGTTCAGTATTCACCCAACTTAACAACCATTTGTTCAAAGCAGCGATATATGCCTTCTGGGCTCGTGACCACTCATAGAAACAAGACGACCAACTGTGGATTCCCTTCTCCAACTTCCTCGAAGCCTTTGCAACCATTTTTTTCTCTCAATGCTAGTTCTAGCCATAAGATTTATAGTTCTGCAATCTAAAATTGCCTGGGCACAGACTTCCACGTCCCCATCAAGCTGGAAATAAAACAATAGCGTGGTTACTTGTATTAGGACTAATCGCCAAGAACATCTATATTAAAAATAGAGCAGTTAAGGGAAGTTCTTCTCGTGTTCCCTGTAATAGTAGCTATTTCTTATCAATTGTCTCACCATGTAAAAACACTTGCAAATTTCTTCTAATTACATAATGCATTATCCATGGGAAAAAACAATAAAAATGACACGTTATTATTTCTATGTTAGCCTCATGATAACTTCAGGAGGTAAAAGTAGATTCTTTTGAAGTGTTAAGGTGATTGATCACGTGTATCAACATTTTAGATTCGTCAATTTAAGATTTACATCCCAAAAAATATCAGTCGGTTAAATTTACTGAAGTATAAGCACAATTTAATAACCACATATAAAGACAGATTTTCAACTATAAAGGAATTCGACATGAATCAAAACCAGGCAAAACAACATCAGTCCCAAAGTTATTTGTTGAAATAAAAAAAGAAAGAGCATTGCATACCATTGAATCAACTTAACAAGATGAGATTGCAGCTCCTCATCTCTCAATTTTTTCAATCATGCGTGAAATGATATCTAGATTTAGCAGCAATGTCAATTTTCACATGCAACTTATCCAACGAAATCTGCAAAATTCAACTTCTTGAGGGTGAGATTTCCTTCCAGTCAAAATGTTCTGTTGATAACACTTATTTGACTCAGCTTGAGACCAGGCTCTTCCTCTCAACACTTTCTGTTGATTAAATTTCTTTACATACATCATATGCAACTTCTCTGCATTCTGTGGTCTTCAAAATCACTGAAATGGTATCCATGTATGCATACTTTATTTGCAAAATTTTGAACATTCGTACTCACAAGCACAACAACTAAGGACTATATTTCCATTGAACACTAAATGGCGTCTTCATTGAACATTATACATACTTTAATGTTGTTAAATCAAAAGAACTTGCAAACCAAATCGAGAAAGAAATGTTGATGATTTAGATCTCCAGACACCTATTTTTCCCCATGTCTAGACCAAACTTTGATGAGATCATGAAGTTATCACCAGCCTTCATTGACATGGAGCTTAGTATATTAATATATGCAAATACATATACGAAATTAATGACAACATTTTCTTGTTAAAAGTGAATTAGGCCGCAGCAAATCTGCAAACAAGCCTAGTGCGTCTTGTTGGAAAAATGAGAAAACTTATTTATTCCATCCGCCCTAGGCTCTCTTATATAGGAGAGTAGCATATGGGTAAATACAATAAAGAGTCCAACAAGAAAAGAAAAAATACAAGAAAAGTACAAAAGTGAATAATATATATCTACAATCCCCCTCAAGGTGGAGCATAGATATCAATCATGCTCAACTTGGACGAAAACTTCTAGAACGGCCCTCGAAGTAATGCCTTGGTAAAAATGTATGCAGTTTGATCCTCTGAGCTAGCATGGGATGTAACAATAAACCCCTTCTGAATCATATCACGTATAAAGTGACAATCAACCTCAATGTGCTTGGTTCGTTCATGAGATGCTGGATTATTTGCAATGAATATGGCCGCCTGATTGTCACATTCCAGAGCCATAGGAAGCGGGACTTCTATATATAGATATGTAAGCACCGCTTTTACCCACATCATTTCTGCACTGACCTGGGCCATAGCCCTATATTCAGACTCAACACTAGACTTGCTACAACCGTTTGCTTCTTGCTTCTCCATGAGACTAGAGAATCTCCAACATACACAACAAACCCAATGGTGGACTTCCTATCCTTGGGACACCGTGTGTAATCTGCATCTGCACAAGCTGAGATAGTAACCTCCTTGCCTTTCTTAAACAGCAGACCCGCACATGGAGATGACTTAAGGTACCTGAGTATCATATGTATAGCATCCATGTGTACCTGACGTGGTTGCTCCATGAACTGGCTTACTCGACTCACAGCAAAGGAGATATCGGGCCTGGTAATAGTAACATAGAGAAGTTTGCCCACCAGTTCTCTGTATCTTCTCCTATCCACCTCATCAATGTCATCATCATATAATTTCATACTGGGATCCATAGGTATAGTGGCAGGTCGGCAACCAAGCATTTATGTTTCACTCAACAGGTCAGTGACATATTTCCTCTGGGTCATTACCAACCCATGAGGATTTTTGGAAAACTCCAGTCTCAGAAAATATCTAAGAACTCCAAGGTCCTTGGTGACGAATTCACGACCCAGCATTTCTTTTGCCCCCTGGATTCCCTGTTCATCATCACCTGTAATTAGAATATCGTCTACATATACCATAATTGCAATAATACCTCTGGGTGTCTTCTGTACGAACAAGGAATGATCAGCATTAGAACGTCTGTACCCCAGTTTCTCAAACAGGTATGAGAGCTTCTGGAACCAAGCTCTGGGGCTCTGCTTAAGGCCATAGATAGCCTTATGAAGTATGCACACCTTAGGACACTCCCCCTCAACAACAAAACCAGGTGGCTGTTACATGTAGACTTCCTCCTGTAAGTCACCATATAAGAATGCATTCTTTACATCTAATTGGTATAGCGGCCAATCACGAGTAACTGCAACAGAAAGGAGGATCCGTAGGGTGGAATGGCGAGCAACCGGTGAGAATGTATCAAGATAATCCACCCCATATGTCTGTGTAAAGCCACGAGCAACAAGGCGGGCCTTGTATCTGTCAATGTTGACATCTGCATACTGCTTAACTGTAAAGACCCACTTGCAGCTAACTGTAGACACATCAGCAGGTGCAGGAACAAGGCTCCAGGTGCCTCTGGACTGAAGAGCTGCCACTTCTTCCTCCATGGATAAACGCCATCGACTATCCTTCAGCGCATCTTGGTAATTCCGTGGAATATCCACTGCTGACAATGCAATGACAAAGTTCATGAATTCTCCAGGTAGGCGATCGAATGGCACAAAGGATACTATAGGATATGACACACAGCTCCGCTTCTGCTTTCGTAGAGAAATAGGTACATCTAAATCATCTGCCTCCTCATCTGGCCTCTGTAACACATCCTGCTCTGGAAAATCATCAGATCCATCAATAGTAATATTTTCAGAACATACCTCATGCGAGCTAGATGATGAGCGGTGACCATGAGTAGAAGCAGGCCTACGGGTATAGTGGAATGGCAATGGTGAACAGGCACAGTGACAGGAGGTGTCGGAGATGGTAACGGTGCTGCTGGTGGTGGTAGTGGTGCCATGTATATAGCATCAGTAGTGTCAGAGGGTACCAACTGATCACCTGTAGATGAGAAGTACATAACAGATTTGAAAAAGGTAACATCAGCACTAACTAGATACCTCCTGCGCAATGGATCATAACACTTGTACCCCTTCTGTGTTCTTGAGTACCCGACGAAGGCACACTTGACATCCCTAGGAGAGAGCTTGTCAATCCCGGGAGACAATTGGTGGACAAAGGCGACCGAGCCAAACGCACGAGAAGTAAGGGGAGAACAATTATTTGTCAGGAAAAATAAGAGAGAAAGAAATCTTCTCACCTAAGACATATGACGCCATATGATTAATGAGATAACATGCCGTAAGAACATCATCACCCCAAAAAAAGAATGAGGGGCATGACTCTGTATAAGAAGCGACCTGGTGACATCAAGTAAATGACGATGTTTCCTTTCAGCAACCCCATTCTGTTAGGAAGTATAGGCACGTGATGTTTGGTGGATGATCCCTTGAGATGAAAAATAACTGGATAGGGTATGAGTACAAAAATTCCAGGGCATTATAACTTCTCACATATTTAACAGATGCAGAAAAAACATTACGAACTTCATTAATGAAAGGGATTTTTACCCGACAGACCCTATAAACTTTGCCAATCACCTCCACGACCTTTGAAACAACCTAATTCCTCCCTCAACCCCGTAAACTTGCCAACTCTTACTCTATGAACCCTCCGAGTAATATGTTTTAAGCCCATGGGGGTTCTTGGGATAATTTACAGGGTCGATGGGGTAATTACATTGCGTAAAAGGTTGTAGAGGCATTTTAAAACGTTTATAGGGTCTGTTGAGTAAAAATCCCTTAATGAAATTGATGATAATATTCCCCGCTTCAGATTTATTCTTTAATAGAAATACCCACGACACACGAGAGAAATCATCCACAATAACTATATAAAACATGTGTCCCTGATGATTAGGAACACGACTAGGACCCCAGATATCGACATGAAACAACTCAAACTTAGAGGTACTACTCCGATACTGATGACTGGGAAAAGTAGACCGATGATGCTTTCCCAACTGACAAGCCTCACATTGAATGGACGTGTGAGGTGAAACATGAGGTAACACATGATGCAGTTTCGGAAGCGGTAGATGTCCAAAGCGCAGGTGCCACAGTAATGGGTAGATGGATCCAGCAGATAGAGATGAGGTTCCAGCATAAGGAGTCCGATTAAGGCGATAGAGGCTGCCTTGCTCATAGCCACGCCCAATCACGTTGTCCGTAAGGATGTTCTGAAAAACAAGAGAAGATGGATCAAAAATTGCTCGACAGTGTAAATACTTTGTAAGTTGGCTAATGGACAACAAATTCATCGAAAAATCACGTGCATGTAACACATTCTTGAGATGCATGGATGGTGTTAGTCTAATCTCCCCCTGACCAGTAATCGGGGAATGTGTTCCATTAGCAATAACCACAGTACGGCCTGGAGAAATATGTATGTATCCTATAAGTAGACTTTGATCACCACACAGATGATGTGTGGCACCAGAGTCCATAATCCACTCTAAAGTATCTGATCTACTACTGCTAGTGAATGCATAGGTGCTACCTGATGTACTGGTGGATGCAGATGCAGACGCAGCAACATCAGAGTGACTCTCAGAAGTAGGTGCTGATGCAGCGGGACCAGATGGAGGAATGATGCCCCTCAGATGGGCTACAAGATCATCAAAGTGCTGATCATAGATGAAGCAGATGGGGCTCGATCTGTTCAGCGACTCGTGCTGAAGCAGGAAACCC
Organism: Ottelia alismoides; assembly: GCA_037367405.1. Classification (NCBI taxonomy): domain Eukaryota; kingdom Viridiplantae; phylum Streptophyta; class Magnoliopsida; order Alismatales; family Hydrocharitaceae; genus Ottelia; species Ottelia alismoides. The sequence goes on from JAZKJV010005641.1 coordinate 350,866, forward strand.
ATGCTTAGAATAGCATATGTCTTCGGTATGTCCAGAACGATGGCAAAAGGTACATGATGGCCGAACATGGCCTCCTCCGCCACGAGGTCCACGGCCACGGAACTGATGATGACCTCCACGACCTCGATTGGCTGCCATGGCTGAGGCGGTCTGATTCGTAGCAGACGAAGGAACAGTGATATGACTCAGCCTATGAAAAGCTTCCTCCATAGGAGGAATAGTAGAATCCGCCAAGATCTGGGAGCGTGCTGCCTCGTACTCCGGATCAATAACTTTGCAGACATAGGCATCTGATGTCCGTCTAAATGACCAAGGCAAAGGTGTCTAAAAGGTCGTTGAGACCTCAATCACTCAGACTCGGGTCAATCAAGAAAAATCGAACCACTCGATACAAATAAAATCAATCAAAGCAAGGAAGCGGTCCTGCTATATGTTTAACCTGGTATAGCACCCAGGGTCGAACTCAAGGAGTACGGATTGGCTGAAGGCCTACGAAGTAGTAAAAATAAATAAAATAAAAGACAAAATATTTTTTAGTGGTTTTTAATTATTTTTATATTTTTTGGATTTTTAATATGTTAAGAAAATAAGAAAAACAATCACACTTTGACAATTTATTTAAGGTATCAAAAATCAAGCAAAAATTCAAACAAAAATATTTTTATGTTTTTTATGTTTTTAGTGTTTTTGGTGAATTTTTGACAATTTTCTGATGTGTATTTTATTTTCTAAAAATCAAACAGTGCTAAAAGCAAGGGGTACTGTCCAGCCAGGCCAAAAAGTCCCTAGATAAAATATCTAAGGGCCTCACAAGGGCCTGGAGTAATTTTCCTGTAAGGTAGAGAAAACAAGGAAAATTTGGGTACCAAGTTTATTATTTTTGGGTTTTTAATTAATTTATTAGAATTTTTATGGGTTTTCGAGTGTTTTTAAGTTTTTAATGTTTTTAAGCAATGAAAAATAGCCAAAATTGGCTAGAAAATCAAGGAACACTAACTAAACAGTAGCTAATTTTTATAGAATTTTGAGGGGAGTTTTTATATTTTTTTGTGATTTTCCAATCTAGACAATAACAAAAATTAAGGTTTTTGAATTTTTAAAAATAGCAAACACAATCAAAAATGTCCTCAAAAATTCACAAAAATCCTACACCATGGCAGGAGCCATGTGTCAAATTTTCATCGAATTTGGAGGTGATTTGATATTTTATTCAAAAATAACAAAAGGGTACTGTGCATAGGGACTGAAATGCAAATACCCAAAGTTCTAGGGGTCCAGGTGCAAAATACCCAGAAAAATCACGCGCCAAGCGCGTGCCTGGGGCACTCAGGGACCTATATGTAAGGAAAATAAGTCCCAAGAACCTATTGGTAACACGTACCAAAAGTCCAGGGGCCTTAGTTGCAAATAACCCAAAAAATAACGCACATGCGTTAAAACAACCACGCACAGGGGTATAAATGCAATTAACTAAAACCTTTCATTTCATTCATAAACTACCAGAACTACAAGGGCATAGACTGCAAATACACCAAAGTAACACATGACGAAGCACGTGGCTCACAACAGGCAGGGGTATAAGTGCAAATATCTAAAGCTCAGGGTCCTCTATGCAAAACAAACCTAAAACTAAACAACGTATTTAAATATTTATAGGACTAACGCTAAATAAAAACAGAAGCGGGGCCTAAGGGTAATTTACCCTTTATTAAGCGGGGTCGTTGGATGCGCTCCACGTGGTTGATCTGACGGGTACGGCTGGTGGGCGCTCCAGATGGCGTCTCCTCGGATCGAACGCTCAAAACAGCTCCGGAGATGGACGGCTCAGATCAAAACTGGAGCGAGGAGGCACGATCAACGGCTCTGGAGGATGCTGGAAGAACTGATGGCCGGCGAACTTCGCCGGCCTCGTGAAGGCGCCTCCGGCCTCCTCTGCTGCGCCTGAGTATCGGAGGAGCTCCGGCGTGAAGGTGCGCAGCTGCTGCTGTCCTCCGATGCCCCAGCCGAGCTCGGGGGAGCTCCGACGAGGGTGGCGGAGGTGAAGCTCCTGGGCTGGATATCGAGAGGCCTCAGATGGCCTCCTTTGGACCTGCAAAACCCCTCAGGAGATTCGCGGGTCGAGGGCAAAGTGCCTCGACCCAGTTAGGCGACGTGAAGGTGACTGGTGCGTCGGGGCGGCGGGCTCCGGCGAAGGTGGAAGACGGTGGAGCCCGGTTCCCAGCTCCTGTGCGAGCTGGGTTGCGTGAGTGGGTGTAGAACGTGCGGCGGAGGAAGGCGAAGATGTCGGTCGGGTCTGATGGTCGAATAGTGGTCGGAACCGAGATGAATCGAAGATATGCGACGGCGAAGCGATTTGGGGGAAAATGGAAATCAGATGAAATGGCGAAACTAAGAGGGTACCTGGGTGAAGGAATGGGCTGTGGTCGAGCTTGCGCAGCTCTGGGTCTTCGCCTCAAGGAACGCCGACGTCCGAGGCTCGAGCTCCAACTCAGGGCGGAGCACGGCGGTGATACTCGCCGAATCAGTGGTATCCTCCTCCTCGCCTCGCTGCAACAGGTGGAGACGCTCACTGTCACTCGTGCGATCACTCTGGAGCTCACAGGGAAGAAGGGGAATGGCCAAAGATGGAGAATTAGGGTGGCGGAGCAGAGCTTAAGTATGCTGGCGGGTCCGGGAAGAAGGGCGCGGGTAGGGCGATGTAGCACACGGATCCCGAGGCGAAGGCTCCGGCGAGGTTCTCGGGTATGACGTGAGCAATCCGGACCCGGGGTTTGGGTAAAAAGGAGTCGGGTCTGCATGGGAAAAATCCGAGAAGATGGGTCGGGCGCAGCAGACCCGTGGGAAGTGGTCCTGGGGGGGAGTTGACCGGGCGGTCAACATCCCCAGGGCCAATGGGTGAAGGCCACGTGGCTGAAGTTTGGAATTGAAAAATAATGTAGCAAATGCCGAATTTGTAAAAAGTTAAAACATGAAATATTTTTATTTTATTTTTTTCTATTTTTTGTGATTTTTAATTAATTTTTGGAAATAAAAATAAGGTATTTACATTATATAGCTATATATAGGTATATATACAATATGTAGGCTTTTGATTTTTTATTTTTAATTATTATTTTTGTACAATTTTATTCCCATTTTATATTTTATTTATTTATAGTATAAAATAAGGAATAAAAGGATGTTTTTATTTGATTTTTATTATTTATTTACATAGGTAAAATAAATAGTTATGTACAACTATATACATGGTATATGTACAATGTCTTTTTGTATTTTTGATTTTTTCTATTTTTATTTTGTTTTATTTTAATTGTTTTTATTTCATTTATTTACAATATATAACATAGAGTATTTACAAAAAGTTTGGAAAATAACTTTATTTATTTACAAGGTTAAATAAATGTAGAAGCATGGTCTATGTACATGATGAAAGGGTGTTTTGATCTTTTTGATTTTTTTAATTTTCTTTTGTTTTTATAAATAAATAATACAAGCATATTTTTGGTGAGGAAAAATATTTTTATTTATTTACATAAATACTTACACAAGAGCTCCTATCTCCCTCTACTTTGGCTTTTATGCGGTCAGGCCCATGCTGAGCCCTCCCTTGGGTTAGGTTGCTCAATATTTATTCTAAATATTTCCCTCTTTTTCTTTTTAATCTTTATTCTTTTATTTTTGCACAAAAACATGCTAATTATAAATTTTTACACAATGCATGCTTTTGGTAATTATTCCTATTTACACATATCTACATGCATTTGCAAAGGTTTTTGTAGCTAAAATATAAGAATAAAGAGTGATGAATGGGTATTCATCAACATCTTGTTGACAATGTTATTGAATAGTGATCCATAATTAGTGATTCGTACCTAAATGATTGATCACGAGTATTTTCAGTCATTGATCATAGATTATCTCAAAATTTGGCGCCCTGCTTATTGATCTAGATTTTATGCCACTTGTATTAAAATGCCCCAATGATCTCATTTTTCAAATCATGAGATTAGAAGTTGTTCATTAGATCAATGATAGATTCTCGACTTTTCTTATTTAAATCAGGGGATTAAGAGTTACTCACTAGATCTTGGTTTAAATTTAGTTATGTGATCTAAGTCACGTAAAATCTCCAATTCTTTTCATCATGCAAAATGTGAATCTCAAAATCTCAATTTTTGTTTCCTATGCTTGGTGTCCCATTCATATATATGGTGAGGCAAGAAGTGCTCTTGCACTGCTTTGGCAAACAAACAATTAGTTACATTGTTTGCTTGAAGCAAATTTGAGTCATATGCATGTCCACGTCATGTTAGTGCATGTTTACAGATGTACACTCAATAATAATGACTAAGGCTATCTGTTGATGATGGTGCTCCATTTATTGGTTGTTTCTATAGGGGTCATGGTGCGATCATAAATATTATAGGGATTATGGTGTAATTGAACAAGATTTTATAACCTAATTAGTGTTCTATAATTTGGATCAATCTTATACAAAAATACATCACTTTTCATCATTTTACCCATGAAATCTGGAGTAATGATAGATCTTGAAATTGAAACTTAATTGTGTGCTATTCATACTCAATCTCGTATCCTTTAATCTTAAAATCTGTAACAAATATGGATTTCAATTTAAAATCAAATTCATGTTAAATCATCTCCAAACCTCTCATATTTCAAGCATGAATATCCTAAGCTAACTAATCCAAGATTAGACTCAACTTGCATGCTAAATTCATCCTTAAATATCCATATTTTAAGTACAAATCAATGATTAATTAGTGATCTAAATTTGACTCAATTGCATACAAATCACCCTTGATTTCTCCTCAATCAACTTGAAATCAGTAGTTATTCAATGGTCTGAAATTGGATCATTTGTCTATCACCCCAAATCTTTCTTATTTTAACATGAAAATAGTTTCTAATCTGTGATCTAAAATTGGATCTTAATTGGTATTAGTTTGTATACAAAATATTTCAAATTTCTCATCAAATCCAACATGAAAACTGTTGCTATTATAGGTCTGATTTTAGAATCAAATCATGCCATTTTGTCCCCTAATTTCTCTCAATTTTAAAGCATGAACAATGACTCATTAACGAACTTTAATTTGATCTTAATGTCATGTTAATGTGAAGCTCGTTCCTGCAGATCTGGTATACCCGTTTACACATCATTCGTAGTATCATGTTCGCTAAAGATCACATTAGAGTGCTGAAAACTAGGGAAAATATTTCACATTTATGAATGGCATTCACATTTAACTAGCATGCCACATAACTACAACATGTCATCAATCTATTGCATAAATTTCCATAGCATTTAACATGTAACAAACGAAACTGCATAATGTACATGCATCCCAATTGTACCAGAAGAGAAAGAAAATCAATTATAATATCTTAATAAAAAACTAACAGTTCTGTGGCTTATTAGTTAAATGTGAATGTCATTCGTAAATGTGAAATTTTTTCCTTGAATTTTAATACTCTAATGCCATCTTTAATGAACATAATATTACAAATGATGTGTAAATAGGTATCCCGGATCCGAGAGGGAGCGGGCATCACAGTTAATCACTTAAACTCTTTCACATTTTTAATCCAAAATTTGTGAATAACAGTGATATGATTTCAAGTTTAAATACATGCAATTTACCCCTTAATTTCCACATTGTTCATCATAGGATTAATGTATAAATAGTGGATTATTTTTAGCTCAAGAATGTAGGTCATTCTCCCTCAAATTTCTATCTTTTAAGCATGAGAATTGTAGCAATATATCTGAATTTATACTTGGTTTATATGCTCAACACCTTTTTTTCTCAAAAACTTAAGAATTTGGAGCATATGTAATGGATATAAAATTTTGATGATCTCCATATAAAATTTCATATTCTCATCTAGTTTAAGAGGCAAATTAATAGATTGAAGCATGCATGGAAGGCAGCAAGAGGAGGGGGAAGATTGTACCTTTGATCCTCTAAGTTTGGAGGGTATTTGTGGCTTCATTTAACATGCAACAACAGCTAAAATATCTGTTGGACAACAACATAAAAAGGGGGAAAACTGAATTAGAGGCTCTGATATTAGCATTAATGAGAGCAAAGAGGAGAGGGATTTTGTACATTTGGATATCTCCAATTTGGAGATCCAAACTTGCATGCAGCAACCTCTACTTGATAGGAGCTTCAGTTCATTCAGATCCAGATATTATAAAATCAAATTTAATTTGATTGAAAATGTGAATCTAATTCACATCTAATTGTATAATTTGAATCCAATTCATATCAACTTAATAAATTATAAATCATATTTATAATTAAACTCTCTATGATATTATGAATCAAATTCACAATATAAATATAATTATTATGGATAGTGTTATCCACATTAATCATATATATGATAATTAAATCCAGTTTAGTTATCTTTGATATCTTTCTACATATGTTCAAATAATGTGAATCATATCCACAATATTAATGATAATTAAATCATATTCAATTACCAATTTTACAATGCTCAGATATTATCAATAATAGAATTATTCTTGAACTTTTTCTAGAACAATATGCTTTCTCCATGGATACTAGGAGGCAAGGACATGTCGACTATATATTCCATGTATAGCGACTTGGATACTGAGTAATCTCATATCCAGATCTAGAAGACCACTCAGAGATGTTCGATTAAGTCAGATAGAGTATTTAAGCTTCTCATTGCATTTAAATCATATTCAGATCAATGTACAACATTTGGATTAAGATTGGGTAATCAATCTACTGAGTGGAGTCACTAAAATACAAATAAGTTTCATCACTCCCTCAAAATAGAAGCGTCATGGTTATATAATCGATTAAGATCACATCGTCCTCAAATATTTCTAATACATGTACATCCTACATACCGGAAGACCAAGAATAAACCTGAAGTTTTGATCACTTTTGAACCATCTTATTCAGAGTTTATCATTAAGCTTCTCAGTTGATCGTTGGACGTTGGTATCGATCACAAGCTTTCCAAAAGCATATATTATACCCACAAATCATGTCATGATTTCAAAGCAAGATGACATAGATGGAATTGGTTGGTCCTAATATGTCATGAGTGATATCATGTCTTCTGATTTAGTAGTGAACATGTATGATTCTTTTGATAGATTGTATTTAATCATATGCCATCGATGCACACCATATCACTTGTATATAGACCTTGATTAGATTGACATGTAGTAAAACATCTGTCTCTTGTCAGAGGATGCATGCCTATATCAAGACAACATACAATATAGGTCTTGGTTATCTCGATGTCGTTAAGTCAACTCTTTGACCTAACTTATCCGACACCTATGAATCTCTATTTCCATACAGAGGACTTGCATCAAGAGATCAATCGGATATCATCCTTTGGAGTAACAATTACCATCTCATTCTCAGCTGGAGATCCTTTCTCAATAATCATTTGATGATGCTAGATGAGTCATCAATCTGACTCTTTAGATATCATCCAAACACTAACCTTAATGATTCAACCATTGAATAAACAACTATATGATTATCAAGACGGTCATGGTACATTACCCTAACTGTACTAAGGGGCCTTATAAGTGAATTCATTCATTAACATTAGAGAGGGAGTGAACATCAATAAATTTTATTGCTATATAAAAAGAATTACATTAATATTTATTGTAGAAATGACTCATCATGGGCTCACATGTCCAATAATCTCCCACTAGCCCTTAGAACCATTCAGGTACAATCCTTAAATCCATACTCATTACATGTTGGTCAAAAATCTTTTGAGGTAAAGGTTTGGTAAGGGGATCAACAATGTTGTAGAGACTACATTGATGATGTTGATGTCACCATGCTTCTGTATCTTCTGAATGATGTGGTATTTCCTTTCCACATGTTTTCTCTTTTGATGCCATATGCGTTCCTTCACCCGAGCTATGGCTCTCGTATTATTATAGAGCAGTGGGATATGAATATCAGAGGAAACTATGCTATGTTCTAGGATGAACATGCGTAACCACACCGCCTTCTTTATAGCATATGATGCGACAATATTCAGCTTTTATCGTCGAATCAGCCGTGATTTTCTACTTATTGCTTCACTAGCTCACAACACTATCGTTCAACAGGAATAAAAACCCTGAAGTTGACTTACAGTCATCAATGTCAGATTGGAAGTCTAAATGTGTTTATCTTAAGACTTGGAGATCACTATCTCCATAAACCAAGATGTTATCTTACGTCCTTCTTAGATACTTGAAGATGTTCTTCACAGCATTTCAGTGTTGCTTACCATAATAGGATTGGTAATGGCTTAACACTCCCACTACATGGCAGATATCCGGCCTTATACACATCATGGCATATATTAGGCTTCTCACATTGATGTGTAAGGGTATTCAGCCATGACCTTCTTTTCCTTAACACTTTGAGGAACCATCCCTTTAGATAGGTGTATACAATGTCTTAGTGGAAAGAAGTCTTTCTTGAAATTTTCCATATGGAATCATTCCAAGCTATTAATGTATCCATGCTGAGACAATCCCAAAATCATCATTTCTCTATTTCTGAACAACTTCAAACCCAAGTAATAAGAGGCTTCTCTAAGATCTTTCATCTCAAAGGTAAATGATAGCCAGACTTTAATACTAGTCATCATTCCTATATCATTCTTAATGATAAGGATGCCATCTACGTAAAGTACGATGAACACAATGATGCTCCCCCTGAGCTTCTTGTACATACACGGTGCATTAGGATTCTAAATGAAATCATCACTCTTTATGGTTTCATCAAATCCAATGTTCCAGCTATGAGAAGCTTGTTTGAGGCCATAAATGGATTTCTTCATCTTACACAAGTGATGGGACTACTCCATATATATATATATATATATGGGATATTTACCCAGCAGACCCTAAAATCTTTCGAAATTACCTCTACGACCTCTGAAACATCATAATTCCTCCCACGACCCCTTAAACTTGCTCCGTCTTACCCAACAAATCCTCCCATTAATTTTAACTACGTTTGAGTCAGTTACTTGGGTTAGTCGTGAGTTAATCTAACCAATTAAACATCGAACGGTTACGATTAGCCAAAAACAGTAGACCGACGGGGAGAGAGCATGGATGCAGCATCCCTGGGGTGCTCCATCACCAGGGGTGAGCAGGAAGCTTGGTAGTGGGCGGGGAGCAGCGGCGCGACCAGGGAGCTTGGGAGGGGGCGGCGTAGGGAGCAGCGGCACGGACCAAGGTGCAGCGGCATGACCAGGGTGCTTGAGAGGGGTGGAGCGGGCTAGCGTGCAGAGCGTCGCGCGTGGGGAGGGAGGGGTTGCAGCGGCGCGCGCAATGGGAGGGGGGGGGTGTTTGAGCGCCGCGCGGGGAGGGAGGGGGGGGGGGGGGGGGTTGCAGCACCGCGCGCGGGGGAAGGGGGGCTGGGTTGCAGCAGTGCACGAGGGTTGCAGCGCCGCATGCGGGGGGAGGGGGTGGGCTGCAGCGGTGCGCGCGGGGGAGGGGGGTGCAGCAGCGTGCGGCGGGGGCGGAGGGGGGTTGCAGCGCCGCACGCGGGGAGGGAGGGTTTGCAGCGGCGCACGCGGTGGGAGGGGTTGCAGCACCGTGCGCGGGTGGAGGGGGGTGGGGTTGCAGCGGCGTAGGGGGGGGGGGGTTGCAGCGCCGCGCACGGGGGGAGGGGGGTGGGTTGCAATGCCGCCCGGGAGGTTGCAGCGCCGCGCGCGAGCGGAGGGGGTGGGTTGCAGCGGCGTGCGCGGGGGAGGGGGTAGCAAGGAGCAACGGCTTCGGTTCATACAGACCATTCGAGCAGAGGAGGGAAGGAGCTGAGCACGGTGCTCGTCCGCGACGGAGGGGAGAGCAGGGATGGAGAAGCTGTTCGCAAGGCTCTCGACGACGGAAGTGGCGAGGCTCAAAGCTTGGCGTTGATGGAGGAGCGGCTTAGAGAAGATCAACTCTTCTGAGATGATGTAGTGGCATTAAATGTAAATTTGATAAACAAATTGGGTATAATATAAATGAACATAACGGAATCAGGTTAATTTTACCGGGTAAATGAACGGGAGTTAACCGCAGGGTCTGTAGGGTAAGGGTTAGCAAGTTTACAGGGTCGTGGGAGGAATTATGATGTTTCAAAAGTCATAGAGGTAATTTCGAAAGATTTAGGGTATGTTGGGTAAATATCCCTATATATATATTTATACACACACACACACACATATATATATATATACATATACATGTATATGTATATCCTCTTCGAGGTATCTGTTGTGCACGAGATCTCGGAGATCGAATAAATTAATGATAAAAAATATGGTCATTGCTGCTATCCCCAAAATCCTACGTCAAACAAATAAATTTTTTATTTTTGCTACTTATTAACCTGTATAGCGGACATGGTCGAACTCAGGGAGGCTACGAATCCTGAGGATTATTCAATTAATCAAGAATAAATTTAGAGAAAATAAGAATCTCAAAGGACAACTATCTTTGGTTTTTGTGATTTTTTATCTTTTTATTTTTTTATTTTGAAAAAAAACACGAAGCAATATTCACAAGATCAAAAAACACACACCAACTCTTTTTGTAATTTTTAAATTAATCAAATGTCTCAGAAAAATCTAAAGAAAATATTTTTTTGTTTTAAAAGTTTTGAAATATTTTTGAGAATTTTTGTGGAATTTTTATATGTTTTTGTATTTTTCTAAAAATCAAACAGTGAGAAAATGCAAAATTGTACATAGCCTGGAGTAATTTGCAACTTAAAAACATTTTAATATCCAAAACTCCCAACAATTATTTTTAAGACAAAGCAGAAGCAATTATCTACAAACAGAAACTGAAATCACAATTTTTGGATTTTTGTAAAATTTTCTGTGATTTTATAAGATTTTTGATTTTTTTATTTTTTTGGGTTCTATAAAGAATCAATGCATGAAATTAGAAGATAATAAAATAAAACTACCCTAATATTTTTGGAATTTTCGGAGTTATTTTTGAATTTTCATCAATTTTTGAATTTCAAACAGGGAAAAATGACATGTTTTTGATTTAATAATAATAATAAATGAAATTAAAAAGCAGTGAAAAATTTATGCTAGGAAGATAATCACGTTAGGAGCGTAGCATAATTTTTGCAAAATTTTTGGACTAATAAAAACTTTTATTTCAATAAAGATAAACATGCAAATTTAGGAGTCTGAATAACAGGGACTAAAACGTAAAGATTCAATGTTTCTGCATTAAATAAATAAAAAAATAAAGTGCAAAGAGGAAAACACAATTTACCCATGAAATGCATGTAAAGCACGTGACTTGAGGAGGCGGGGACGTTTCTGCAAATCTGAAAATGTCTGGGGGATCAGATGTAATTTGCCCAAGTTAAGTGTACGGGTGCGTTTGTACTTTTAGAAACCTTAGGGGGCTTGATTGTAGTTTCACCCAGAATTATTTTTAATTGAATCTAGGGCTTTCTTTTTTTGTTCTTCGTTCAAAGGCTCAAGATCCAATGGGCTGGTCGCCGCCCCCTTCAAAGGAGGAGGAGCTCGGAGGTCGGTGTTGCCGTGCAGGGCGGCAGAGGGGCGGGCGATCATAGGGGCGCCTGGCAGCATAGATGGCATGGGCGATTCGGCGTGGGGGGGTGCGGCACACAGTCCGAGAACGGTAGGGCACGGAGGGCTGTGGCACCGGGGCTCCGCTGGGCGGCACCTACGGGCGGAGAGTGCCCAGCTGGGCAGGGGGCTGCAGGCCAAAGAGGGTGGTGGCCCGTCGGGGCACCGCTGGCAGTGCGCGCGCTGGAAAGGAGGGCGAAGGATCTGAGGCGTCAGTGATATGGGCTTCGGTGGTGCGCCGCCAGCGAGGGGGCGGGCGATCGACGGCGGTGGAGGTGAGGGCCGATGTGGCCGGCAGAGCGGCTGGACTGTTGGAGGTGCGACCGACGGTAGAGGGACATCGTGGCCGGCAGAGTGGCTGGACTGCTGGAGGCGCGACCGACGGTGGAGGGACACCGCCCCTAGCGGCGGAGAAGGAAGGGACGACGCTTGGAGGGCGTATCCCCCTTTTTTATTATTTTTTTTTATTTTTTTAATTTTGTAAAGCAGAATGTAAACAATAATAAAAAAAACCCTTTTTTTGCAAATCCGAATAATAGGAATTATAAAAATAAGATATAGAATTTTTTATTTTTTTATTTTTATTTTTTTTGTTGTTTTTTATGATCCTGCAGAACAAATGTGAGGGAAAATTTTTTATGATCCTGCAGAACAAATGTGAGGGAAAAAAGAAACAAATAATTTTTTTAATATTTTTTTTAATTATCCTGCAAACCAAATATGAGATATGAAAAGAAAACACATGATTTTATTATTATTTTATTTATTTACAAATCAAAAAATGAGCGAGGATCTGATGGAAATGAAAGATTCGAATCCGATCTCCGGCTACCGTATGCGGCCGGAGTTGAGAGATCGTGGACGATAGAATAGAACGTGTGGAGATCGAGAAAGTGAGATGAAAAATCGAGTTGGTGGCGGATCAAATCGTGATGGGATTTTAAAATCTAAAAAATGACGACAAAATGAAATTGTGAAATTCAAACTACGATAAACATAGATAAAAAAAATGAAAAAATGTGGATCTCACCTTAGGTACGGAAATAGACCATGATCGCCTCGACAAGGCTGACTCGCTGTCACCGGACAACTTGGAGACTGGGCAACTTTTTTGACGAAATTTTCTCTCAGAGATCGGGCTCCTCTCTCTAAAGATTGATTAAGTTGAAATGAGGGAGAAGTCGCCATATAATAGAAAAGATGGAATGAAATTTGAATTTTTGAATTTTTTTGGATAAAGAGATAAGAGAGATGAAAATTGAAATGAATTTTTGAATTTTTTTGGTGGAAGAGATAAAAGAGATGAAATGAGAAATGAGATAAAAATAAAAAGAGATAAAAGTATTTACAAAATTATCTATTTTTTTAAATTTTCCTCGCTCATTTTTTTTTGATTTAAAAAAGTTATTTTTTTATTTTTTATGGTGGTTAATTAAAAATAGCAACTATATACATATATTATATACATATATGACATTATATACAAGGGTAAATGAGGAAATTAGCCTTCTTTTTTGTTTAAAAATTTTTATTTTTTTATTTTTTATTTTTATTTTTAAATAATAAGTGAAAATAGTTCACAAATATACCAAATACAATATGCACAAAATACATGGGAAAAAGTGCACAAACCACCCCAAAAAATCGACTTTTCAACCGTAACTCCAAAAATTATGAAAATACAACCATTTTAAAGATAATTTAATTTTGAATCCAATGGAAGTGAGATTGATACAATTTAATCTCATATGGAGCCGGAATTGGTCTTTCAATTAGTGCTTAGTGGCTTTTTCCAAGTGTGGGCTACTTTTTATTTTGTACATGATTTAGTTGTA
>JAZKJV010005642.1:0-224447 GCA_037367405.1 Ottelia alismoides
TAAAAATGATTATAAATATGTATGGAAATCAATGATTCAGCTTTCCCCTACACTTACCTTTTGTTAGTCCCTAGCAAACACTTGTTTGAAAAAGAAGTAAAAAAGAAATAAAGAAAAGGAAAAGCAAAGAATTTAGAATAATAATGATTATTAAACTTATCTTCATAAAATTGAAGTATGGAACTCGATTGGTCCTTTGGATTATTAGTTTGGAAGAACCTTATTGGGAAATGTACTTAAAACCTAACATACTCTTAGTTCCACAAGACTCCTATTCAGGTCGCCTCAATAACCAGGTCAGAACAAGTCTACATATGCAAACTCTTATGACTATGAATCTTTACTTGTATTGTGTAAGTGATATATAGCTCCCCACCATAGAAATGATAGAGAAACACCCTCCCTCAGAAGGGTAGCTCCAGTCCCACGGTCTAGCAACTCTTTCCTCGAGGAGCGGGGTATTCCCTTCTAAGTTCAAGTACAATCGGCTTAAGAGGAAGGAAAAGAAGAGAATTGATTGTTGCTAGTGTAGCCACGTATCCGTGGAGCTTGACCAGTGTAGCCATGTCTCCAGCTGCAAGCTACCCTGAGATGAGACAATGTATCACATAAGTTTTGCTTATACAGCTATATACACTCCGACAGGAATTTATTTTCAATCAGGCATGCCCCCATTTTTTTGAGTTTTTGTATTTTTTATGACATACATATACATATATATATATAAATACACACACAACATATATACAAGGTGCAACATGTACATAAGGTGTTTTTCCTCTTGAACCAGTAGACTATCTCTTTTTGAAGCATTATCGCAACCCCATGGCATCCTTTCATTAGACCTCAATGCTACTAGACCAGGTTGAGATACCCTTCCTTCCTAGAGGAAGACCTATTCTCCCACTAATTGTAACATACTCGTGTGCTACCTCAAGCCAAAGGATTCTGCCCCCTCACCAGCTCATCCTTGAAGAGCTACGTGTAGAGTGCTTGTCCAAGTTAAGGGCACTGTCTAGAAGAATCATGTGTGTGTCGTGAAATATTCTACTTAGACAAATTAAGATGACATGTGAACATAGTCTTGTGGACTCACAGAATTAAGTCGCTGGACATGAAAAGTCACAACTCCAGTTCCTTTAAGTTCCTCTGAAAATTAAGTGATTAAGATCTTAACCAAGCTCCATTCTTCATTTTTATTCCAGAGTAGTTTAAATGTCAAGTTCATTCTGAAAAATGTATATGCACATGCAATGAATATTTACAAAACATTTGAAAAGAAAATAGAAGGCAAAATATTTTTTGAAAAGTTTTCAAAGAAATTTTGCAAAATTTTATGGTATTTTTAATAAGAAAGAAATAAAGAAAAGTTTACAATATTTACAAGAATATGCACATAGTCACAAGGGTTTTATTTACAGATTCATATACAATTTTACAAGTGGATCTTTTCTACAAGAATTCTATAAAGGGATTTTGTACACAATAGTTTATATACAAATTTCACAAGTAAGTATAGGTTTTATCTATAAAGAATTTACAACATATGCATACATCTACTTGACATACCCATAATTTATCACCCATGTGACAAATATTTTACAAACATTTTTACAAAAAAATTCAATTTTTTCAAAACATTTTCAAAACCTTTTCAAAACTAGTTTTATAAACAATTTTTCAAATCTCTTTACAAATAGTTTTTCAAAAAGGTTTTTGCAATCATTTTGCTTTAACTCATTTCACAAACATTTATACCGTATACATAATTTTGATACACTAAAAAGTTTACAAACATTTTTCAAATAAAACATTTTATAAACATTTTACAAAAGTTTTACAAAAATAACTTTTACAATGGTTTTACGAACATTTTACAAAAGTTTTGCAAAACTTTTTACAAAATTTTTACACACATTTTTACAAACATTTTTCAAAAATATTTTTATACCAGTTTATATATGCTAGCCATGTTATTAACCCCAAAGTATGAGTTAGGCTAAAGTATATATACAATATATACGACACCTTCTATACTTAGCTCGAATGCTATCCTCAAAGTGATCAGAAAGCGACAAAGGAAGACATAACTCGTGCTACGTATTAGAAAGTGAAAAGAATCCTATACTACAATGACTCAACAAATGAAGGAATTTAGTAGAATGGAAGTCACTGGTCCCACCTATATTAGGATCAAATAATCCTAAGTATAAGGCAATCATCTTGAATACACCTAATGGGATATTAAGGTAGTGAGTAATGTCGCAGATGCGGTCAAATTGCTATAGATGGATGTAGGGTTCCTCGCTGGTGTTTCCCCCGACCTTCTACTATACCACTTTCACTCCCACATCACAACACAATCAGAGCATAATGCAATCCCACTAGTAGAGGCAAAAACAACAATACATCCATCAGGGCCAATACCAGGCATTCCAACAAGGTTCGCAATATCAACATGCACACCAGTAGCAGAGACAACAACAGTACCATGCCACTCAAGGCCAATCTTCACGATAGTCTTTCCAATAGTATCATTCTTCTACAGGATCTGTGGACATTCAATAGCAGATTCTCGAGGAGAGCAAAATACATGATCTACGAGTGGATGTCAATTGCCAATCTCGTTAAAGAGATGAACAAACTGCACATGCTATGACGAGTCTGATATTTGCTGCGTTAAAGATGAATTAAATGTGTATTCGATAGTGCATAAAAAATAATGATTTATCGTTTCGTTGTAGACGGCAATCAGAACCAGTCAAGAAAATAACCAAACAATAATTTAATCAATTTTCAATTAATGTGGTTTTATGTTTATTTTACTTGGGCATGTCCCAAGGTCGAACACAAGGAGGCAAAGGAACAACCTAGAATTATGTCTACCAAAATTCGTACGTGATTTTCGAGGCGGTCTTTTCTCGTAATTTTTAATGCAATAAAGGATGCGAAATGCAATTTTGGCCTATTTTAGGAACTGGAATGTCAATTACGTTCAAACGATGTCCAAAAAATATGAAACTTGGCCACGATGCAAAATATGATGAAATTAATGCACTTTATTTTTCTGGAATTTTTGGATGCAATATGATTTTTTTAAGAATTTTTAAATGCAAATAAAATGAATTTCAATATTTAATTATAATAAATATAAACCTAATTATTTTCAAGGAACAAAATTATCTAAATTTATCACTAGATGACTGATCTCAAAAAAATCCTAAACCTCGAAAATACTAGTTTCAGTACCTATTAAAAATCAAACACTAAAATATGCAAATGATTTTTACAGGGCAATCTATGCATGCAAATGCAATTCTTTTTGGGTACAATGTCAAGCACAATTAATTCTACAATATATGATTTTTCGGGAATTTTTAGAGCAACGGTTAATTAAATATAATTTTTAGAGCAAGAAATGGGAAAATACGCAATTTTCCATAGAACAAATAATTATTAATTAACCATCAATCACAAAAATGTCCACAATATGTCAAACTGTAGAGAATTAAATGACAAACATCATGTTATTTTTTTGAGAAATAAAATAATGTAGTGTAGTTGTTCAAAATAAAGGGGAAAGATAGGGGTACCGATGCAATATTTTAAATAAAATAAATATATATAAACATTGCATGGGAACCTAGATGTAAATTACCAGTACTGATGGGGGTCTTCTTGCAAAATTATCTCCAGGTCACGTGTTGAGCACGTGACATAGTCGGTGGGGGCATGCGCGCAAATACGAGGATCGACTGGGGTGTCTTTGTAATTTACCTAGAAAGTCACGGGCAAAGCATGTGACCCCTACGTCTCTTGGCGAATTGGAGAGAGGCCGGGGTATTCTTGTAATTTTCCCACAGTTGGGGCTGACGTCGTCCTGACGTTCCCCCGCCACGTGCCATGCACGTGAGGCGGGGGCCTCGGGCTTCGTGCCTGGCCGGCGGTGGAGAAGCGGAGGAGGGGCGGGCTCCTGGATGTCGCGGTGAGGTGGAAAGGGCGGATGGCGATCACCATGGCGGAGCGGCAGCATTGAGTCACGGTGGTGATCGGGGTCTGATGTCCTGGTGACGGCAGAGGCGGAGACCAGGCGGTGGTGGAAGGTCGGAGTGGCCGTTGTTGGAGGTTGGAGGAGGGGCGACCATGGGGTTGTCAATGATGTCGAAGTCGTGGGCGTTTTGCTGGAGTCGATTATCAGAGACGTCGGTGTTGTAGACGACGTCGGTGAGGGTGTCAGCGAAGGTCCTCGTCGTCATTGGCGATGAAGAAGTCGAGGGCTCGACGGCCATTAGTCGGAGCTGGAGCAACAAGGCGGGGGAGTGCCGCGACGGCGTTGATGGATGCCGGATCTCGTCGGAGGGAGGAACTTTGAGGCGCTGTCACCGCCGCAAGGGGACCAAGATGTCCTTCAGAGGTGCAGTGGCGGAGTCTTTTATAGGTCAGGGGGTCGCAGTCGGCTATGGAAGTCAATCAAGGGATTTGATTCGATGAGGGATTTAGGGGATATCGTTTTCGAGTGGAGATCGGGGACGGGCGCGAGATCCACGGCGAAATCGCAGGGGCGGTGGTGGAGAAATTTTGGGGCACCGTCGCTTGCGATGGAAAGGGATGGAGGAAGACGGCGAGTGTTGGGTCGTCCGATCGGCCGAGATCGGATGGCCCAGCAGGTGACACGTGGCGGTGTTTGGGGAAGAGAGACGGGAAGGCACGTGCTACGTACGTGAGGAGCTTTTAATTTTTTTTATAAAAACGAATAAAAAATACACCCAAAATTGGCTGACACGTGGCAGCTCCAGGATCTGCCACGTGTCAGCACCACAAAAATCCGAACAATAAATACTTTGTAAATTACAAAATAAATAGTAAACGGTCTCGGATCGAAAAAGTTTCTTTACAAAAATTGTTCGTCTAGATGAGATCTACAAATTTTATGAAGAAATAAAACCAAAATCGATCAAATGCACAAAGTGATATTTTTGGGGTATCCCATGTACATAGAATACCTTGATTTTTGGGTTTTATTATTTTTTTTGTCATTTTTAAACCAGATAAAAATCCGAAAAAATATGATAAAATCAGAGATAAATATTTACACATTAATCTATTTTTTTGGATTTTTATTAATTAAGAAAAAGAAGAAAAAAAGAAGAAAAATAAGAAGAAGACCAATTTTGTACAGTTGGTTAGTGAAGACTCGGACTCAATTTGTTTCTTTGATTTCAAGCTCAATTTGGATTTGGATTTTTACGCATTTTAATAAAACTTTCATCAAAGAAGACAGATGAAAAAGAAATAAACTAAAATAGGTTAAATATGTACATAAAACAATAGGTCAAAAACCGTTAAAATACAAAATGTACAAAAGAGGCTCAAAACCCAACTTTCACATACGAACTCCGATTTACTTGAACTTTATCTTGTTTTGAAGGTAATTGAATGTTCATTAGTTCAAAAGTGATTAGGATTAAAACAAACACTGGATGAGGGAGATATGAGGTTTTTAGTCCGAAAATCCTGAAACTAGTGTTTGGGTTTTTGGTCCACTTATTTGGGTTAGTATTTTGTTGTATTTTTTATTTATTCTTGTTAGTGATATGTACACAGTGGAGGTGTTTTGGGTCATTCGGAGTTAGCATGAATGAGTTAAAAATCAGGGAAGTTAGGCTATTTACAGGTCATTTTTCGCTTGAATTTTTGGCTTCTTATTTTGTGCAGAAATTCGTGCTAAAATGCAATTCTTATTAAAACATACATGAATGCTAATTATGTAGAATAGATGCAGAAATGTTGATGATTTTGAGGGATTTGAGCTTAATAAATGAGATTTAGAGCGATGAATCTGAGATTCATCATGCTACAGCCATTCCAGCCCAAGTTCAAGCTAATCCCAACAACTTGAACAAATCTCAATTTCAGCAACATGGTGGTCAAGTATGTCATTAATGCTCATCTAGCGTGGGAATCAAACCCACTCTCTGCTCGTACCAAATATATGTCGAGTATAATGTCAGACCTTCCCATGAGTTTCAGAGGAGAATGAACTCTAATCTAAGGGAAGTAGTTAATAAAGAGATTGAGAAATGATGCAAAACATAGTTTATATACCATATTTATGACTCCAAGTGGGTGGCCCCGCTTCATGTTGTCCTGAAGAAGTCAGAAATTCATATGGTCACTGACGAGGAGGGGGTAGAGATTGCGACACAAGTACCCACGTCATGGCATGTTTGTGTCGATTACAGGCACCTGAATGCTACGACCAAGAAAGACCACTTTCCCATGCCATTCATTGATCAGATCTTGGAGAGACTTGTAGGGAAGGCGTTCTTCTATTTTCTTGATGAGTGCACGAGCTACAATCAGGTAGCCATTGCCCCTAAGGATCAGGAAAAGACCACATTTACTTTTCCATTCGGTACTTACATGTTCAGGTGCATGTCGTTTAGGCTCTGCAACACCCATTTATATTTCAACGGTGCATGATCATTGTATTTGCTGATATTTTGGCGATTTGCTGGAGGTCTTCATGGATGACTTCGTGGTCCATGGTGATTCTTTTGATACATATTTAGCGCACTTGGACCGAGTCCTGAAGAGGCGTAGGGAGGTTAATCTGGTACTCTCCTGGGAGAAAAGTCATTTTATGCTCACAGAGGGTATCGTGTTGGGGCACATCATATCGAAAGAGGGAATGGAGGTAGACCCTGTCAAGGTGGATGTGATCAAGAAACTTGAGCCACCAACCAATGTCACTAACTGATCTCTTGGGAAAAGATACCGAGTTTATTGTCAATCGTAGGTGTCTAGAGGCCTTTGAGCTCCTAAAGAAAGATTTATGAGTCACCTATCTTACAAGCTCTTGACTGATCTCTTCCCTTTGAGATCATGACTGATGCATCGAATTTTGTTGTTGTAGCAGTGTTAGGTCAAAGAAGAGATGGGATTCCGTATGTGACGAGCAAAGTTTTGGATCCTGCACAGAGAAATTGCACAGTGACTGAAAAAGAAAATTCTTGTTGTAGTTTGGGCACTAGAGAAGTTCAGATCGTATATTTTGGTCTCCACGGTGACGATTTTCACTGATCACATAACAATCAAATACTTAATGGAAAAGACGGATGCAAAGTCACGTCTTTTTAGATGGATCTTGTTAATCCATGATCTGATTTGGAAATAAAGGGTAAACCTGGAGTGAAGAATGTTGTGACTGGTCACCATTCACAGATCGAGCAAAAAGATAACCGTGATAGTGAACATATTCGAGAAACTTTTCCAGATGAGTCAGTTTGCACTATTGACTCACTCTCGTGGTATGCCAACATGGTGAACTACCTTGTCTCCAAGCAGGTTCCCCAAGGTTGGACTAGGAGCAGTATTTACCGACTGAAGTTAAATTCGAGGAGATACCACTGGGATGATCCGTTCCTTTTCTTTGAATGGTCGGATTGCGTTTGGCGAAGGTGTATTCCTCAATAGGAATACCAGAGTGTCCTTACACATTGTCACACACTTGAGGCTAGAGGACACCATTCGGGAAAGAGAACCACATAAAAGGTACTCCAAGGTGGATTTTACTTATCGACCTTGTTTCGAGATGCCATTGATTTTGTACGGTTGTGCCTGATTCGTCAGAGAATGGGGGGGGACTGTTGGTTACAAATATGAGATGCCCATGCAACCGATGAATTTCTTTGATATTTTTGATGCATGGAGAATTGATTTTATGTATCCCTTTTCCAACAACAATGGATATGAGTACATCTTATTGGAAGTTTATTATTTGTCAAGGTAGGTGGAGGCTATCCCTACCCGAACTGCTAACAACAAAACTCTCTGTAAGTTTATCAAGGATCGCATCATTGCGAGGTTAGAGGTTCTAAAGGTTTTGATTTCTGATGGGTGTAGACAGTTTGTGAATAGAGAAATGAGATCATTGGCTAAGGACTATAAATTCGAGCACAGAGTATCCAATCCTTACCTCCCACAATCTAATGGCATGGTAGAGGTTTCTAATAGAGGGATGAAGAGTATTCTTCAGGATTTGATTCGTCCCCATAAGAAGAACTGGTCGCAGCTGTTGGACCAAGTTCTATGGGCCTATAGGACAACCTACAAGACTCCACTCAATACTTCACTTTTTTGGATGATTTGTGGCAAGCCATGCCATTTTCCCCATAGAGTTAATTCACATATATGAACGGGTGATCAAGAAGATTAATTGGAGTTGTCACCTGGGGAAGCTCTGTCATGACATGAATCTGAACAAGCTAGTGGAAATCCGAAACCAAGAATATGACAACAATGTGATCTATAAGGACAAGGTCAAGAGATGGCATGATCTATACATAAGGCATATGACCTTTGTCCCTAGGCAGAAGGTATGGTTGTTTAACGCTAGGTTGACGATGTTTCACGAGAAACTCAAGTCTAAATAGATGGTTCCCTATATTGTCACATATGTGCACAAGAATGGTAGTGTTAACATTGCTGATCTTAGAGAGAATACGTAAAGGTTTCCAATTAATGGACATATGTTGAAGCATTATGTCGATTCTAAGGAGTAGTTTACCCAAGTCGAGGTCATCAACATCATATAGAGTGAGCACAATGGAGACACATCAGAACACTCTTCATGAAGAGAAGCAGTCGGAACCAAGCTCTATAGATACCTCTTAATTCTTCACATTTACTTGTACATTCTCCATAACTCATCAGACACATAAGGCATAAGACCTTTGTCCCTGGGCAGAAGGTATGGTTGTTTAACGCTAGGTTAACGATGTTTCACGAAAAACTCAAGTCTAAATAGATGGATCCCTATATTGTCACATATGTGCACAACAATGGTAGTGTTAACATTGCTGATCTCAGAGAGATTACGTAAAGGTTTTCAATTGATGGACATATGTTGAAGCATTATGTCGATTCTAAGGAGTAGTTTGCCCCAGTCGAGGTCATCAACTTCATATAGAGTGAGCACAATGGAGACACATCAGAACACTCTTCATGAAGAGAAGCAGTCGGAACCAAGCTGTACAGATACCTCTTAATTCTTCACACATTTACTTGTACATTCTCCATAACTCATAGGACACCCGCCCATTCTTCAAATACTCAGGCTGTCCAGAGCCTAAGTATTGGGGGAATTGATGACCACTGTATATACCCTTCTCATCCACTTGTTCGCCCCATTCTCGCTCCTCTTCTATACTAGATTGTTCACAACCTAAGTATAGGGGGTGAACTAACTTCTATTTTCTTTTCTTCTTCACTCTCTTATGCTTAGCCTGAGCTGTGTCTTCTCTGCACTTCTTGTGCTCCGAGGACATAACACTCGTTAAGTAGGGGGTGTGTATACTTTGTACATATTTTACCCATAGCTTGTACTTTTGCTTAAGTCTATATCTTATCTACGGTGTGGGTAACAATCTTTTAAAAAAATAATTAAATTAAATCTTTTCTTTGGTAGAATTTTGACTACTAAGTTTAAAAATGGGTAGCTACTTTTCAGTGAGGGAACTACGGTTTCCAATAGCATAGTGGGTGGTTAAAAGACAACGTATTTGGCACAATCTTGAAGTAACACGGGTTGACGTATAATGGTCCGTACTTACACCCATACTGGTTGAAAGGGGATGCAACTATTCATATGAGCTTGGTCTATCATTGTTTATCTAGAGATTAAAAAATTGCAACTAAACTTATTGTGTCAAATCATGTACGAACGAAAGTTTTGAAAATTGGTTTCTTCTCCTTTTTAATCTTGCATTGATAGTATCTAAAAAAGCATTTTTACACTCTTGCACTTCATTCAACATTCATTTATCCATGCATTGTTTAGTTGGATGTATCCCTGACACTCACACACTCACAAGACTTGAGAAGTTCAAGGACACTTGGTTTATGAGGTTGTAGGATTCAGAGTTAATCAACCTTAGTCATTAGGGTCTATGACTTTATTATTTACACTTCCCTAGTCTGAAAAATGTGTGTGCTATATTGCACACTTAGTCTCTACCTTAAAGAATATGATCAACACATCACTTGCATGACTGCAGTTATGATGAGATGAGTTGGGATTTCACTTGAGGAACGGAGATGAGGGATTTGAGTTTTGGACCTGATTTTATGATGCTCGAGGATGCGATAAAGTCGATGAATGCTTCATGAAAGCTGATAGTCAGCACCTTCAGCCAGTATGAGAACAATGTTCTTGTACTAATCTCTTGATATAAACCTATGTGCCATGGTGTGATGATACTAAATAAATTGTTGATCAGTGTGCGCCAAGTTGGTAAAAGCAATGGATCTAGACAACCATCAATGAAATAAATTTCGATAGAAGTTCTCTCATTCAAATACAAGGAAAAGATCTCTCATTACAAATACAATTACAAAGATCTTCCACCAAAGGCGAGCGCTCCCAACCTTTTCAAAGTGTCGACTTGGACCAAAGCTAGTAGGACCAAGAGTTGAGCTAGCACCCAAAAAGGGCTCTGCATGGTATAGTGATAGAAGTCTTGGTGTCGAAGGTACGATCGGTACTCAAAAAAGACACACCCTGGTGTACTCCCAAGAAAACATGTGTAGACGACTTCGAACTCTCTTGATAACGCACTGGTCAACAACCTAAAATACATGCGTTGAGTTAATAGGGCTCTTGAGAGGATCCTTGTTCCAAATGAGAGGGAAAGAAGATAATTACACAAACCTATGTCCTCCATCAACTAGCCTTCTACCTACACTTTTAAGATGGACAAATAAAGAGACGGTGGATTGTATGCAAGATCTGATTTATTCCCTATGTATTGAGGATTGGGTTCCTAGGAGAGTCTCTTGGACTATAACCTTGGGTGACGTTTTGACTCTACTCTTGTGATTGCAACCCACACTTAAAAGTCATATCCTTACTATATATATGTAAACAAAGAGAATATCAAAACTAGAGAAGTTTGATACCTTTCAACTAAAGCTTGGTTCAGCTTAGAATTTGGGATCAATAAAACTGAGAGTTCTTCAACAGACTGAGTCTTGTATTCCACATGCACGGTCAGGGGTTGATCTGAGTAAATTATTCATTTCTTTAGTTGCTCGGGGACGAGCAAGGTTTAAGTATATGGGTTGATGAATATGTGATTCATCACTCTAATTAGATGAAAATAGATCTTCGTCCTGAGAATTTAGGATCATTTACATGTTAATTCCATATAATTAACTTTGATGCACTCGTAATTAATTTGCATAAATTAGCACTCATTTCTACATTCATAATCATCTTCACATTTTTCACTAAAATTCACTCATTTTTAATTAATTCTTACTAACTCCAATTGACATGAAACCAACTCCATTATGTACATATCATTAACCTTAATTAATGAAAATTCAAAAAATAATAACTTGTAAAATTGACCAATAAAATCCAAACCCTAGTTTGAGACTAAAAACCTTTAAACGTGAATATCTCTCTCATACAGTTTCTAATGGACCCCTACTCACTTTTGAATAATGTACGTTTAATTACCTTCAAAACAAAATCAAATTCAAAAGAATCAGATTTTGTATTCAAAACAAGGGTTTTGGGCCCCTATTGCATATTTTACATAAGCCCTCTTTATTTTATTCCTTTATTTTAAAATTTTAAAATCCAAAAAATTAGATTAATGTGTAAATATTTTTTTTATTTTATCTATATTTATTTTAATTTTTATCTTATTTAAAAATGATAAAAGAATCCGCAAAACACAAAGTGTGATATTTTATATCTATAGGATAAAACCAAAAATACTTTTTGTACAAATGATTTCTTTTGATTTTCGAACCATCATGAAAGTTGTAGATCTCTTCGAGATGAACAACTTTTGTGGCGACTACTTTTCGATTTGACCTCATTTGTTATTTCTTTTTTATTTTTTTATAACTAAATTTTTTATTTTTCTGGGAGCGACACGTGGCACCTCATGGAGCCACCATGTGTCACCCCCTTTTATTTTATTTTTATTTATTTATTTATTTTATTTTATATTTTATTCATTTATATTTTTACTTTATTTATTATTCCTTTTTATTTTTTATTATTTATTATCAATTTCTTTTTTACTTTATTTATTATTTTTTTTAAATTTTTACTTTTTAGTTTATTTAACTTTATTATCCCTATCACGTGGTCGTGCCCCTCACGTGCCACTTGCACCCCCTTTCATGTCTCCCTCTTGCGGCGTGGGACCCGCGCCTCCGCCCTCTACGCATCCCCCACAACCGCCGACTCCCTCTATCCCCATCTCACTGGCCGAGCCACCTTCTCTTGTCATAACTCCATTATCTATGATCTTCTCATATTCGTCCCCATCGTCAAGCACCCCAACTCCTACACCACCCGGCTTGCCTCACGCTGACCATCATGCTCCTCCTCCTCTCCCTATCTCATCAATCTGGCCGTTAACCACCTCCACATCCTCTCTAAATGATTCTATCTCCTACAACTCCGCCTACCCATAAGCCCCAATGACTGACCACTCTATTGCTATTCATCCTCAGATTCGCCTTATCGTCTCCAAGCAAACACAACCACCACTGTAATATTCCATTATGCTCATCAACCAACTCCTCCGCAAACTTCACCTCGACTATCTCTCACCCATCGGCTAACACCTCTCCTCCTTCATCTTATTTAACCCCATTACAGACCCCATGATCGATCATCCGCCATCTCGTGAAGAGAGTAGAGTCCTAGCTTTGAGGACCTATAGGTGACAGCGTCAGGTACGCTTATCGAGTGACGACAACCCCATTCTAGCGAGGAGAGATCCGGGTGGTCCACCTCCTGCTACTGCTGCCTACCGTAGTTGTTAGAGCTCCAGCTACGCCGGCTGACAAGCGAAGACAACGGAGCTCCGTAGACCTCCACTACTTTTAGGTGAATCTCAGGTAGTCTCCCTATCTCTCCCTCTTCTTCTTCCTCTTCTCATTTCTTTAATCCGCTTCCTCTGTTCTTTTTCTTGCTCCTTTCTTCCATTTTCCCATAAGATCACCGTCCACCACTACGCTATCGGCCACCCTCACCCTCGCCATCAGGACCAACTCCATCTTCCTGCCTTCGAATTCCTCCTCCTCACCGACATCAGCAATCGCATCTTCGCTAGTGGCCCCTCGGCCCGCACTGAGGAACATCCCGCACTGCCCACCACCCCGCCTTGGCTGCTTTGTGCTCCGGCCACCGTGCCTCCCCTTGGGTCGGTTGTGTGACAACTATCCAAGGGGGGCCTTCTCCCTTCACAAGCGAGCCTCCTCAACCCGAGTCACCCAGCCGTGACCACACCCCCATCGACCTTCCTTGTTGTCACCAACCTGGCTGCCCTCCTTCAACTCTAGCAGCATCTTAACCTCAGCTCCAGCAAAAGCCACGACCATCGACTCTACCCTCGACATGGACCGTGACATTCGACCCTTACCTTCGAGCCCCGATTGTGTGTCAACCGATCGTGCTTCGCCCGCTCGCTGCCTCTTCATTGCTGCCTCGCAGAACAGATCACCTCCGTACTAATGCACCAGCGGCTAACCGCCCTCACCTCACTCTGTGCACCTGCAATCGACCCCCTCTAGCTAAGCTTTGACCACCGCATGAGAAAACCTCCACAATCCGCACGTGTGGGGTGGAGCATTTGCAAGGCGTCCCTCCATCTTCCACAAAATTCCACAAATACCCCCACCAACTGGTACCCACATGCCACACACATGCAAGAAGGGACATTTACACCAAAACCCCTTGGCTTCTGGAGAAACACACGCACACCCCCTACAAGTTGGAGCTCACGTGTTGCGCATGCGACCACTAAAAAATTTCATAAATACCCCTAATTTTAGGTATTTGCATCTGCATTTGTTCTTTTTATTTTATTTCTTTTCTGTATTTGCATTTAGAACCCAATGTTTACATATTTGTTTGAGTCTCATTTTCAAATTATTTATTTATTAAAAAAATTGCATTGTGTATCTCAATGAATTCTGTATCTCTTGGATATTTATTCATATTTTTGTGAGACATGGTTACATAATTATAATTGATTTGGGGAAATTTTGCCTATTTTACCCATTTGATGGTCTGAAATTTGTATTAAATTAACCATTATTATAAAAAATATGAAAAATCACTTTTGGTAGATTTAGTTGTCTTATATATCATTCTCAAAAATCAGATCATTTGCATGTATAATTTGTTCTGAATAATTCATTTTCTGATTCAATAGTTAATTTTTAATAGACTGAAAACTCAATATTTTTAGGGTTTAGAATTTTTCCTATATATACATTCATTAGATGCATCTATGATACGAAAAAATCACTCAGGACCTTGTCCTACAACCACTGGATTGGTCTCTACCATTTGAGATCATGACTGATGCTCCCGATTATGCCATTGGAGCAGTTTTAGGGTAGAGAAGAGGTGGATTACCATTTGCCATTCATTATGCTAGCAGGACATTAGACGAATCATAAAAGAACTATACCATCATTGAGAAAGAGCTGTTAGAAGTAGTTTTCACCATGGGAAAGTTCAGATCAAATTTGCTAGGATCCAAAGTCATTATTAATACATATCATTCTACCATCAAGTACTTGCATAGCAAGAAGGATGCCAAATCAAGTCTAATCAGATGGATCCTTCTACTCCAAGAATTAGGTCTAGTATTCAGAGATAATCTTGGAATAAAAAATGAGGTGGCATATCATCTTTTAAGGCTACCAGAGATAGACACTCCTGAGCAGAACATGGTACCCATTACAAAACTTTCCCAGATGAGGCAATTCTGTCAGTCACCTTGCTCCTCTGGTTTGCTGATATTGTGAATTATCTTGTTCCAAGAGAACTCCACAATATTTGCCTAAGTTGAAGGAATATCATAGTGTCCTCAAGCATTACCACAACCGAGAATCAAGAGGACACCATTTTGGAAAATAACTACAACGAAAGTACTTCAATGCAACCTCTGGTGGCCGACTCTTTTTAAAGATGTAGAAGGATATGTGAAGTGTTGCACTGACTGCCAGAAAATGGGCATGACCATTGGAATGAGAGATACAATGCCCTCAAAATACAGTCAAATATCATACGTGTTCGATGTTTGGGGAATTGAATTCATGGGCCCATTTCCCAATAGCTAGGGTTTTGAATGTATTTTGCTCGTTGTTGATTATGTCAATCGTTGGGTGGAGGCTATCCCAAATCGATCTGGAAACTGTCACATGTTTGTTGCTTCCTGAAAGAGAATATCAGTGCAAGGTTTGGGATTTCAAATATTCTGATATCAATAGAGAAGTCAAGAAGCTGACCCAAGAAAATTTTATTGAGCATCAGGCCGCTTCTCTATACAAAGCACACTCCAATGGCTTGGCCGAATGTTCAAATAGGGAGACCAAGACTATTATTTGGAATCTTGTTCGACCAAACATGAAGAACTGGCCACAATTGCTCGACTCAGTTCTTTGGGCTTATCGTACTACATACAAGTAACCTTTGAGAATGTATCCCTATCGGCTAGTCTATGGAAATCCATACCATTTGCTTGTGCAATTAGTTCACAAATCTTTATGGCCAATCAATATTTGCAACTTGGATTCCAAGAAGGCCAGAAAGAACAGAAAGTTTGATCTAAACAGATTACTTGAATTCAAAGACTATGCATATGACAACCTACTGTACACCTGCTGTACAAGGAGAAAGTCAAGAGGTGGCTTGACAAGCATATCTGCGGGAAGACTTTCGAGCATGATCAGAAGATTTGATTGTATGATGCAAAGTTGAAACTTTTCCCAAGGAAGTTGAAAAGCAAATGGATAGGGTTGTTCATAGTGAAACATGTGCGTGACAACGACAGTGTCATGATATATGGTTTGTCACCTAACACACAACCATTTGTGATCAATGAAAAATGGCTGAAGCCATGCTCAGATCATGATACATTCATGTATGTTTTTGATTCAATACAAGAGGTATATCAAGAAGAACTCAAAGCCCCAACATCAACAGAGTCAGACAAGGATCTCAAAAAAATTTTTGATTAATTCTTCTTTTTCTTTTTTTCTTCTTTTCAAAATACATTCATTCTTTCTTCCTATTATTCACTCGTCCCTTTCATCATTGCTATACTTAGGATATGCTTCATCCTAAGTATAGGGAGGATGAGTGTATACATGTGCTCATAATTTGATCCCTCACTTCTCTCCTCAACTCTTGATATTCTGTCTACACTTAGGAATATTTTACCCTAAGTATAAGGGGAGACATGCCGAGCCAATGATTTCTTCATTCACACCCTAGACCCTCCCTACTTTGTACACAATATGTTATACTTAGGATTAATTGATCCTAAGGGCCTGTTTGGTTGCTGGGTTGGACTGGGTTGGGTTAGGCTGGGTTGGGGTGGGTGAATAGTAATCTGTGAGGAGGAAGTACTCTTGTGAATAGTAACCAGGGTTGGGCCAACCCTGCCAAACCCTGCAACCAAACATGCCCTAAGTATGGGGGGATGGTCGACTTCTCATTCTTTATTATTTATTCCTTGAAGTATAGACTTTCCTATACTTAGCACGAGTTATGTCTTCCTATACTTAGCATGAGTTATGTATTCCTTTTTTCTCTCTGACCTATGACGGCATAGCTTAAGCTTAGTATAGGGGTGTCGTATATACATTGTATATACTTTAGCCAGAACTCGTACTTTCGTATTTTCAATAATATGGCTAACCAATAAAATTTAAACACACATAAAAAATTCTTTATAAATAAAATCAATAAACCTAGCTAAAAATATTTTGCAAAAATTTTTGAAAAATGATTGAAAAATTTCTTGAAAAATCTTTTGAACCATTTGGAAAATATTTTGTAAAATATTTCCAAACTTTTGTAAAAATCTCTTGTTTGTAAACTTTATTTTATTTATTGAATAAAATGTTCTGAAAATCTATTTACAAATGGTTTGGAAAATGGTTGTAAAAACATTTTGAAAAATCTATACACACTGTTTGATTTTTTGTAAAATGATTTTCAAAATTTTATAAATATTTGAAAAAAATCTTTATCAAATTATTTACGAAAACAAGTTTCAAAATGTTTGTGAATATGATTTTAAATGTTTTGATAATCTCGTGTAAATAGCAACTCAAATAAAAGTCCTTATAAAAGTTGTATAAAATCCATATCCAGAACTTGTAAATAGATACTAACATTCAATGTTCAAATTCCCAGTGTAAATCCTATAACTAGTTCTTGTAAATATTTATGCACTCTCGTGTAAATATCTGTACATAATTATTTCACTAACCTTTATTTAAAAATCCCTAAAAAAATACTTTTTTCAAAAATATATAAAAATTGCAAAACATTTTCCAAAAATCCCATAAAAATTAAAAATAAGAAATTGATTCAAAAAAATATTTTCTTGCAATGTACATAGTGTGTGCATTTTTCATAATGATCAAGACAATTGAACAAGTCTAAAATAAATCTGAAGATTGGAGCTTGGTCTAGATCTTAATACACTTTAATTCAGAGGAACCCATTGAGGACGGGAATTGGGATACTTTAGGTCACCTTGACTTAATTCCTTAAGGTTCGTTGAGATTATGTTCATGAGTCGATTCAATGTGCCTAATAACTTGAACGCTTTATATCATCCGTCCGACTCTTAAGACAATGGCTTGACTACAAACCTCGTAATTAACACTTAGCTCAACTTATATGGATTATTGAAAAATCTTGGAGTCTAAGTCGAGACGATGCTAGGCCGCTTCATTAAGGGTGGCTCAGGAACCAGTATTAGGAATTGCTGAAATCGGTACTCCAGCCCACTTCTTCTGGTAGCCATGATATCTAAAGATTGGAGATTGGATTGAGACAATGCTTCGGATGAGGAATGATTTGTTGGCACAACTTTTTCCAAAATCTGAAGACATGGGAAGACCAAAAGACTCTATATTCATCGGGGCACAAACAAGAATGCAGAGCAATGCAAAGTCAAAGAAAATATTCAAAAGAAGCCCACACTGAAAATTCCACAAAAATATTGAGCTTCCAGAAAAAACCTGCATCTTGGTAAAGACTCGATTACACTGACCGAGCTTCACAAGGGAATGGATACTACACTGGTCCATTCTTGCTTCTTTTCCATTCTTCTGGATTCTCCTTTCTCGATTGTGAAACTTGTAGCACCTGACCTTTGAAGGAAATATCTATCTCCACAAGGACGAGTTACTAGAAGATCAGACTCCTTGATAGTTCAATGACTTGTTTGGGAAGAGATGAAAAATTCACACACGTTGGTCTATCATTTCAAGATTGCGAGAGTATGCGACTGAGAGCATGATTCTGACCTGATTGTGAATTGAACTGAATGACAGGATTATGGAACCTAAGGGTTGTTGTGTCACACTTCCAAACCTAAATACAGTTCCGAACAAACCAAGAATCCAAAGATTTTCACTAAGATCCAAACTTTGATTTTGTTAAAGACAAGTTTCAAAGTCAAAAATTGTTCCAAGTTCTTTCTTTTTTATTTTCTTTTCCTACACTTATTAGTATACGTGTTTGCTAGAGACTAACAAAAGTAAGTATAGGGGTGGGGGTGATGAATCTCCATTTCATCACCTTTATTCTTTTATTTTGCCCTTAAATCTCTAGCTATGCATGTATATATCATTAATTTGTGAAAATATACAATCAATAATTATCAATAAAATATTGTACAAAATATTGTATTTAATTCCAAAATAAAAGAATAAATGAAGAAAAGGAAAACAATGAACTGTCAAAGACACTAAGTGACCCTAGATCACAAGGCCAAGTCATCATGATGACTTGGTCAATAAGGAAAAAAATTGGGTGAGATAAGCAGAGAAATTACACATAAAATACACAGAAACCTTAATTTTTAATTCATCAATAATAGGTTGTTGGGACCTATTTTATTTCTTATTTTATACCTCAAATCAATAAACTTTGAGCATGAAACTTTAAATAATAATACAAAGGAAAATACAAAATTTATTTCATTCCAAAATAATGCATAGTGTACTCGGGACACACAGAATAAAAGCCGTAAAGAAAAATTTACAGACTTGTATCTTCTCCATACAGACTCAAAATTCACAAAACTCGCCTCTATTGTTCATAAAATTAAATTATCTATTTAATGAAGGTAGTTTCGTTCAAATTGGAATGAAGTTGCAAAAGTTGGCTTTTGGACCCTCATTATGCAAGGACCTGTATATAATATTCAATTTATTTATTCTTTAAATTATTAGATTTCTTATATTTTTATGAATATGCCAATATTATCTTAAATACATATACATTATTAAAATAAAATAAAACCATCAAAAAATAAAATAAAATAAATAATATACTTCCATATATAGGTGAAATATACGTACAATACACTTATGTAATATATGTATATAATAAAAAAAGTACATAAATAAATTTAGAAAAATAAAGTAAAAATATCTAAAAATATAATAAGTTTTAAATATATAAATTATGTATATAAAATAATAAAATATATATTACATAATAAAAATTAAAATATGCTAAATATAAGTGTTTATACTTGTATACATACATGTAAATATTAACCTATAATAAATTAACTTATATAAATAAATAAAAATGCCCTAAAAATACTACATACTGTTACAAACATTTTTTGTTTTTTTTTTAAATAATAAAATCAGTTACTATTTAATATGGATTTTACATGGGATTTTGGCCTTGGAATTTTCTAGTTGGTCCATGTGGACCAATTAGAGGTCGAGGACTATTGTCTCTAGGTAAACTCTACTCTCTACCAACGACCCCTATCACAACATGTGTACCCCCATCTCCCCTCTGAATTTTTGGAGAAGATCATGGCTTGAGGAGCCTCAATTTCTTCACACGAAATGGGCACCACATTACCCTGTACCTCGCCCTGCATTCTGATTATCCAAGTCTTTTGCGAATCGTTGGCAATCTCGTGATCATCTTCACCAATATATATTTCAACTTCACCATTTTTGCAAGTTTATCCCCTCTTGAGTAATTTTTAGCCCCTCAGACCGGCCCTAAGGCTTTTCACTGGTGATAGGAGCACATCGTCGTCGATTTACAGCGAGGAGGAGCTACTCAAAGGAAGGTCCAACCATCGCCAGAGTCCACCTCGACTGGTTCTGCCTCCTTGGTTTTTCAACCAAGTCGTGGCAATCTTTACAAATTTCTAGTCTAGTTTTAATTCGAGTTTTATTTTCTGTATTTCAATTTCTATCATTAGTGCATGGATTTAGGTTAATCCCAAGTTCTTCTTTGACCTGGAGCTTAAGCTCCGGGCCCAAATCATCGTGATTCTGCCAGTATTTTAACCCACTCTCACCCCCATTTCCCTCCTCATCATCTTCTCTACAAGAACTCCATCCTACCACCCTTGATTCTGCAAGAATTGAGGCGATCCAAAGCTCCTTCCGTCGCCTTCCGCTAGAGTTGTTCGCCAATCCATTCCCTTATGCTATTTAGCTTCAAGCCTAGCCGAGGATCTTTACCTCAAGCAGCAAAATCCTTTTGTCTGGGTTAGAGGGGTTGAAACCCATCAGGAGCGTGGAATCGAGTCCACCCTTTAGCTCTAGGTCATGGAAGCTCCAAGACCCTCCAAGTCTCCATCACTGGGACCTGGATCCATTTGGTGACCTCCTGCAAGTGAGGGAGAACCCCAGCGAGCTATTGTACCCATTGTCGAGGTGATTGGAGGTCGGAACGAGTATATTTAAACAATCAAAGCAATGCTCAAGACTTGTTCTTGAGTGTTCTTCCAAGTGATGCTTGGACCACCAGATGAAGAACATGACCCATATCTAATATGGGTCATTGAAGCCAAAGAGAAGTGTCTCCCTTCTCCGTCATGCGATCAACTAAAGTGAGCCACATGGAGCCTCCTCCGGCATCCAACAGTAAGCACGTTTTGGGGTAAAATATAAAGAACCCCTCTGCCTTTTTGTAATAAAAAACTAGTGATTTTGAATATTAAATTAAGCTTAACTATTATGGAAAATTTGCAATTATGCCCTTGCTTGTATTGAATAATACATTTAGGTCCAATGCTATGTCAGCTCACGTGGTCCCCCACGTGAGTTCGTTAAATTGCAAACATACCCCTACAGTTCTTGTAGTTTCTTTTTAGTATATAAAAGTTGTATTTTAATGTTAAACTTTTCGATTAATTGCATGTAAAGCCTTACACTATATTTTTTCTACAATTTTACCCCTGATAGGTCTTGTATTTATTTATTTGCATTTTTATTTTTTTTAAATAGTTCCCGTGCTTCAAAAATTATGAAAAATAGAGGAAGGTGTTTAATCTTATGCTCAATCACTCCATGTTTTTTATATAGCATATTGTCTGCATTTTCTATTTATTAAAGATCAAAAGAAGCCTATTTATTCTTTGCCAGCCTTAAAAGTACAAAAACTTATAAAACCCTTTTTAAAAATTTCTAAAAAATAGGTATTACATATTACTATATAATATAACTCCAGACCAAAAATCACAAAAAATATCAAAATTAAACCTAACAAATAGAAAAACCTTCCTAATCCTATAAAAAATAGAAAAAATTATCAACAATTTTAAAAAATAGTTTTTTATTATATATTTTTATTTATACTATATACTGCATATGAAAAAATTTTGAAAAAATTTAAGCTTATTATCTATTTTTAAATATTAAAAAAGTCGAACTATTTACTTATACCTTGTTTTGGATTATTTTGGATTTTAAAAATATATAAGAATTAGCAAAACTCACCAAAAAATTCACAAAAACAAAAGAAAATAAAAAAACAAAAAATTTATTTTGAAAAATTTGAGTATTTATAGCGTTATTTATAATTATAAGAGCCTATATAGTACATATATACATATATATATATCCTTATACAAACTTAATAATAGTATTATTATTACAAATTACAAAAAGCTAAATATATTTCAAATCATAAAAAATAAAAAGGACTATCTCTATTTATATTATTGAATTTATATGTATTTAATAATATATATTATATATTAATTGTATTATACAAATTGCATATATATATATATACTTATTATATATTAAAAAGAGAAAGAAATAAAAAATCAGAAAATATAAGAAGAAAATAAAAAATTATAAAATTATAAAATCAATTAATTATTCAAATATATATAATAAAAATCCATAAAAATTAAATATACCAAAAACCCACAAAAACACTAAGTACATAGCAGATATATCTACATCTATATTTTATTTAGAAATAAATAATATCCTTCACTTGTCTGTTCCGTGTGTTCGACACCCTACACATACTTGACCACTATACACTTATTTGTAAGGTTATAAAAAATTTTAACTCCACATTGCATTGCATTGTTGTACTATTATCTGTGGGTTAATTGTTGAAATTCATCGAGTGTCATGTCCAATCACTTCAGCGAATGTGGTCTCTCCTTGTGAGATCACACGGCTGCTCCATGTGCATCTCTGGTGTTATTCCAGTGATCCGAAGTTGTAAGCATATGCTTTTTGTCATTGGTTTGAGATATTTGTCTACATATCTCAAGATATAGTGGAATAGTTGGTTGGCTTGGTTGATCGGAAATTCTAAGTCAAGAAGACTTAGGTCGTGGTTTTTTCCTGTCGGGTTTCCACGTAAACATATTGTACATGTGATTTTTGGTTTTCTATTTCTGACATGATTTTACTGCTTGTCATCTACTTTCACTAACAAGTTTTATTTTCCATACTCCATTCACTACGCCCCCTCTTGAATGTATTTGATTCTATCAACGGGTATCAGAGAGGGTCTACTAATTTAGAATAAAGCAATGATCTCAGATCTGATGGCAGCTACAAGAAACTTCGACAACATTTATCACAAAAGCCAATCCACTGTATGCCATCCTTACTTTGATGGTGCCAGCTACATGATTTGAAAAAAGAAAATGTTTGTCTTCCTACAAGGATATGCCTTTTTAGTCTGGAACGTGATCCAATAAGGGTTCCATTAAATATAAATGGAGTCTAGCTACACCGAAATTGAGATGCAAACAATAAATGCAAAAGCTACGAATGTCATATATTACACCTTATCCAACAAAGCTCATAACTCTCACTTGGAAATTAGCAATGAGATTTGGAGTTGTCTTGCATTCATATATGGAGCATCTCCAAACTCTGAAATAGAAAGCAAGAACATTGAGCTTCATGAAGAAAAGAAGAGTTTCTGCCCAAAGAAGTTTCATGAAAAGCATAAGAAGAAAGCTCACAATGTCACTTGGGATTATTCTTCGTACTCTTCCTATGATTCAAGAAGCGAGTCATACACGTCCAACGATGAAGAAGCTCTTGTAGGTCTCATGTCCCCTAATTATCACGTAACCTTTAATGAAAGTTATATTGATGAGTTAGAAAAAGCTATCTCTGAATTGCATGATCTAGTTATTAAATTGATAGAAAATAAAACTCTCAAACTAAATGAACCCACTACACTAGAAAATCATGTATCACAAATAGAAACATATAGTTGAGCTCACTAATAGTTTATCTGCGTAAGAAAAATAACATTAAATATAAATAAAGTCTCTTAAAACAAACGTTGATAACTTAGAGAACACTATCACTTGATTAAAGGAAAAAGCTAACACTCTTGTTAATAATATTGTTAAGTTCACAAAAACCTAGACAATCTATCATGTGGTAACTATCAAAGCATAACCAAATATGGCTTAGTTTACAATAGTTGTGAAGCTAATAATTCTAAATCTTTTATTCTTGCTCAAGTCTTACTTAGTCAAAAACAACAAAAAGGGTATCAAAACCAAGGAGAAATCTTCAGATTCAAGCTAACAAGACAATGATCCGGAAGATATGTGTGTGGAGGAGCACTACTCATTATTTTGTAGAAGAAAAGAAATAAGCTTATCCTCAACGAAAAATGACGAAGCCATATTTTACAGGATCGAGGCAAAAGAAAGAGACTTTACTAGATCATGGATAGCGGATGTTCCAAACACATGACCGGAGCTTCCCACACCTAGAAACCAAGGATTGAGGTTTTTCCACTTTTGTCAACAACCATACATGTATAGTTATTGGCCAACATATGATTGGAATGCCTACTACTAGTTTTGATTATGTTAATTAGGTTGAAGACATGAAGCACAATTTGTTGAGTGTATCATAGATCTGTGGCAAAGATTTTAAAGCTATTTTCTCTAAAAAGTGTTTTGAAGTTGTTAAAGAAGACACACTTGATGTATCGTTAAGCGGCAATAGGCACAAAAATGTATAGACAATTAGTTTTGGTGAAGACTCATATCTAGATCACCTTATGGAAACACAAAAAGAATATGTAGCATGACATAAACTGCTAGGTCACATTCACTTTTAAGAAATTCCATTGGCTTACTAAACTTAACCTAGTTAAAGGACAACATAAGCTATTCTACATGAAGTAAAACATGTGTATAACATGTGAGTTAGGAAAATTACATAGAAATCCATCCAAACCTTAGAAGTTCATATGTACTACATGACCTTTAGAACTTCTGATGAATCTCGGATTCATCACTCTAAATCTCATTTTTTAAGCTCAAATACCTTAAAATCAACAGCATTCCTGCATCTATTCTGCATAATTAGCATTCATGCATGATTTCATAAGAATTGCAATTTAGCATAAATTTCTGCACAAAATAAGAAGCCAAAAATCCAAGCCAAAAGTGACCTGTAAATAGCCTAACTTCCCAGATTTTTAGCTCATTCATGCTAACTCCGAATGACCCAAAACCACTTTCACTGTGTACATATCACTAACAAGAATAAATGAAAAATACAAAAAAAAACTAACCCAAATAAGTGGACCAAAAACCAAAACCCTAATTTCAGGATTTCCGGACTAAAAGCCTCATATTTTCCCCATCCAGTGTCCGATTTAATCCTACTCACTTTTGAACTAATGTACATTCAATTACCTTCAAAACAAGACCAAGTTCAAGTGAATCGGAGCTCATATGTGAAAGTTGGGTTTTGGGCCTCTTTTGCATATTTTATTTTAGCGATTTTTGACCTATTATTTTATGTACATATTTTATCAATTAATAAAAATCCAAAAAAAATAGATTAATGTGTAATTATTTATCTCTGATTTTACCATATTTATTTGGATTTTTATTTGATTAAAAAATGACATAAAAATTATAAAACCCAAAAATCAAGGTATTCTATGTACATGGGATACCCCAAAAAATTCACTTTATGCATTTGATCGATTTTGGTTTTTATGTCTTCATGAAAGTTGTAGATCTAATCGAGACGAGCAATTCTCGTAAAGAAACTTTTTTGATCCGAGGCCATTTACTATTTCTTTTGTATTTGACAAAGTATTTCGAATTTTCTGGTGCTGACACGTGCAATCATTTTTCGCATTTTTACTTACTCATTTAAAAAAATATTAATAATAAATAATAATAAAATAATATAAATCGGACGCACGTGCGTCGCACGTACCTCCCAGGCACATGCTCCACACGTGCCCCCTTTCTCTCGCCCCAGCCGCCACGTGGCGCACGCTTGGCCGTCCGATCTTGGCCGATCGGACGGCCACTATGCGTCATCTTCTCCAAGCACCTCCCCCTTTGGATAGCGGCTGCCACCGCCTGCGATTTTCTCTCCTCCGCCCCATGACTTTCGCCCCATCACTGATCTCCGACCTCCAATCAAATCCTCCATCACATCCCGACCAACCTTCCTCGTCAAATCCTCTTCCGATTTGTCGCAAATCTCTCAAGAAACCACCTTCCCTCGCTGGCTAAATCCTTTTGCTATTTAAACCAGGGCCGCCCCCTCCAGACGATTATCCGTCGACTGCATACAAGATAGCCTCGTGGCGGTGACAGCACCACGAAGCTCATCCTCCGGTGCGATCCGACCTCTCTGGTCGTCGTCGCGCCTCCGCGCGTGCTCCAGCTTCGGCCATTATCTCCGTCAGTCCCACGATTATCTATCGTTCTATCAAAAGCTACAACACCGCTTCCGGTCAAATTCGACTCCACCGACCGCCATCGCCAACGACTATCTTCTCCGACGATTTCTCCGCCACTTCGCCGCCTCCGACTCGCATCCTCGATGCTCCTCCGCCTCCTGACGCTTCACGCTACGGCACCACACCTGCTCCGATCGGCCATTCTCCTCTTCGCCAACAGTAGCTTCACCGCTAGGAGCTTGGTCGCCATCCAAGCCAAGCCTCCATCGGAGCCAACCGGCCAGCCTCCGCCTCCCTTGGTCGAGACCCTTCGCACGCCACAAGGGCCACCACCCCTCACCGCTGGGCACGGAGCCTAAGGCCCCCGCCTCACGTGCGAGGCACGTGGTGGGGGAACTACGCCCGCAGGACGTCACTCCAGGTCACGTCCTTTGCACGTGACCATGGGTTAATTTGCAGCACGTACCCCCGATTTTCACCCTTTTGCGCCAAAGTTCTCCACCGACCAGAGGGCACGTGCTGCACACGTGCCCCTATGGGATTTTTGCAGAAGAACCCCCAAGAGTTCAGATATTTACATATATGTCCCTCTGCTGCCACTTTTTATTTAAATTATTGCATTTATACCCCTGTCTTCCCCCTTTGTTCTGAACATCTTCTATGCTTCATTTTATTAATCCAAAAATAGCATGATGTTTGTTAATCAATTCTCTACATTTTGACATATTGTGGACATTTTTGTGATTAAGGCTTAATTAATAATTAATTATTCTGTGGAAAATTGCATATTTTTCCCAACTTGTGCTCTGAAATTCATATTTGATTAACCATTGCTTTAATAAATCCGAAAAATCACATATTGTAGAGCTAAGTGTGATTTACATTGTTCCCAAAAAGAATTGCATTTGCATACATAGTTTGCTCTGTAAAAATCATTTTGCATATTTCAGTGTTTAATTTTTAATAGGTATTAGATCTCATATTTTCAAGGTTTAGGATTTTTCTGAGATCAATCACCTAGTGATAGATCTTAGATAATTTTGGTCCTTGAAAATAAATAGATTTACTATTTATTATAATTAAATATTGAAATTCTTTTTGTTTCCATTTAAAAATTCATAGAAAATTCATATTGCATCCAAAAATTTCAAAAACATTATATTGCATTTATTTCATCATATTTTGCATTGTGGCCAAGTTTCGTATTTTTCGGAAATCATTTGAACATAATTTGCATATTAGTCTCTAAAATAGGCTGAAATTGCATCTTGCATCCCTTATTTGCATTAAAAATTCCAAAAAAAGACTGCCTCGAAAACCGTACACAAATTTTGATAGGCATAATTCTAGGTTGTTCCTTTGCCTCATTGTGATCGAGCTTGGGACTTGCCCAAGTAAAATAAACATAAAACCACTCGTTTAAAAATTGAAGAACATTTTGTGTGGTTATTTTCTTGACCGATTCCGATTGCCGCCTACAACGAACGACACATTAATTTTTACGCGAATGACAAATACAACATATTTTTAAAGCTGTGATTTTTGGATTCGTCAGATGGCGTCGTTGCCAGGGAGGCAAACGACTTAGATTTTTGTCTTGAAATTTTCGTTCGATTTTCCCGCATTCGGGTAGTCTGACCACCGAATTTCTCATTGTAAATTCCATTTTTTTCCTGTAATTTATTTTCAGCATTTATTCTTCATATATTTTTGAGTCAGTCTCTTAGACTATCTCTCTTATTTTTCTTGCGAGGTACCCGGTACGTGGAGCGGTTTTTCAGGAACCGACACAACTTCACCGACTTCCACAAAATCCACAATTAATTTAAGATCGAGTAGAGTCGTGAGAGAGCGTAGAGTATAGGATTTTTTTCCGAACTTTAATTTCTGTAATTAATTGTACATTTACAGCAGTGTCTGTTTGGACTCTCGTGTGTGTAAAAAGACCTCTAACTTTATTCTGTGGTGTGTCGTGGCCTGTTTCACTCTCCGGTGAGGGTGGGGCCCGACTTGAGTGGCGATTAGGATAGACCTGCACATACGGCTCTTAGAGCATCTGAATTTTTGATTATGCTCGTAGGATCTTAAAGCCACACTTCACTATTAATCGAGACGCACATAGATCGTTCAACTTAGCCAAAATTTAACTCATTTCTTCCCCGCTAATAGAACTTTCTGCTTAGGTGAGGTTTTTCATCGGCTTACATTTCATATAGAATAATTTTCAATTTCTGTCTAGTATCCCAAATGGAGAATGCGAGGATTCACTGTAAGTCTTCTAACTGAGCATACATCATCATTTTTCGTGTACATCGGCTTTTCCCGAATTTCTCCCTCTTGTTTTGTCACATAATTTTAAAGGAAATTGGGACTGAACGGTAGACGTGTACTTCTTCTCACTAAAATTCTTCAGTGATCGTCTAATTAAAATTGGGATTGCTAAATATAGCCGATTCTAAATTAACCCATAAATTCAAGAATTTTTGCGGAGAGTAACCCTGACCTTGGATGTTTTTATTTTTCTGAGTGAGCGAGAGACGACACTTAAGGATAGAACCAAGCTCAGATATCTTCATTCAGACTACTGATTTTAAAAACGATTAGCTACTTCTCAGTAAGGAATACGGGTAGCTGGTAATCGGTCCAGACTTCCTTAGCAGAGTGGGTGGTTTAAAGGACACTGTGTAAGGCTCCGTCCTTGAGTAATACGGTCATCGTTTTACGGTCTGTACTTACACCTATACTGGCTGAAAGTAGATGCAACTAGTCGTACAAACTCGGGACAGTCTTTGAGAAAGTTTCGGCACCTAACAGCTTGCTAAATTCTTTCCAAGATTGTTTTATCACCAATTAAAAATCGAAAAGATAATAGCCGAACTCTTACGGCTTCATCGTGTGAGTTGGTGAACCTGGGGTTTGACTTGTGTTGCATTTGTGTGCGTGAACTGATTTCGAAGATCAATAGCCACACATTTGATAAAACATCTTTTGATTATCCCATGCAATCATCTCTCTCATCTCTTGATTTTAATCTCATCATGGAAATTTTTCCAAATTTCAGATCCAACCCATCATTTCTCTCAACTCCTTCAAAAATAATCGAACATCTATCTAAAAATCCATCAGAGCTATACTATGAAAATAAATCTGTCTCGGTCAGCTACATCCTCTTCGTTCAGTAATCCTCCAACATTTGCGGGAAACTTTCACCCGCGGATGAATTCGGCCCCCTCATTAAATCCTTACTCAAATCATCCGACCACACATGACCACCTACCATCTTGGACTGAACCGCCTTTTCCTCAGTTTCTCACCAATAAAATATTTCAAGATCAAAATACCTTTGAGTCTCATGATTGGCTGAGAAACCAACCCCAGATGGAAAGACATGCACTTAATGATCATCAGTGTTGGATTGACCACAACAAACCCCTCTTCAGACAAGATACTCATATAGAGGACTGGACTGATCTCCTAGAAACACATAAACCCGGTATGCTGACTCCACAATATCAAGGTCTGACCAATCATGATCAAAGGATTGAACTCTACTCAGATCAAATACACATGCCTGGACCATATGAGCAGCCTCCTTCTATAATTTTTGAGGAGAAATTTTCAGAAAATGATCATATAATGGATATTCCAAGAAACTCTCCTCCCTGACAAGCTGGTTCACCCAGGGTGTGACCACGCATAAGTCTCCAGATCATAAGATTCATAAAGAACTTCTACATCTAGACTTGTTTGGACCAAAAAAATCTGCAAGCTTAAGTGGATGTCGTTACTGCTTTGTCGTAGTTGATGATTACTCTCATTTTATTTGGATTTTGCTCCTTACAACCAAAGATTTAACTTTTTCAGAGTTTGAAAAGTTAGGTAAACATATTCAAAATGAATAAGGAACTACCATCACTAAGTTAAGAAGTGAGCATGGTGGTGAGTTCGAGAAGGAAAGTTTCTCCGGATTCTATTCAAAGATGAGAATCAATCACAAATTCTTAGCTCCAAGAACAACATATTAGAATTGAGTAGTAGAGCAAAAAAAAATAACACACTGCAGGAATGCGTCTATACTATACATGGTAAATCTGATCTGCCTTGTTATCTCTAAGCATAAGCCATAAATACTACATGTTATGTCTTAAACAGAACTTAATTAAACCATGACTAAAGAAGACATCATTCGAGCTGTATTTTGAACACTCTCCAAGGTTAGGTTATTTATGAATCTTCGGGGTGCAAGTGTTTTGTTCTTAACATAAGGATAATCTTGATAGGTTATACTCTTCACGCAACAAAGCTTACATGATCTTCATCAATAAACCTACAATTGTTGAAGCTATCGATATTTCTTTTGAAGATAACTTAAGTCAAATCTCTCAACCATAGGAATTAGAAAATGTGAATGAGATTGAGTTCACCAATCCTATACTTGAGAGTGTAAGTTCTCATGGTCTGCCAAAGGATTAAAGTTTTGTTAGAGACCATCCCAATGAGTTGGTGATTAGAGATGTATCTAAGGGAGTTCAAACAAGATCACACTTAAACTCTATTGTTCTATCTACTTTTATATCCCTTCTTGAGCAAAAATCCATAGATGAGGATTGTGATGATGAATCTTGGCTCGTGGCAATGAACTTATTCGATTCAAGAGAGATCATGTACGAGAATAGTACCCCCTCCTTAGAACCACTTAGTAATTGGTACTAAGTGGGTTTTTAGAAATAAATTG
This sequence comes from Ottelia alismoides, assembly GCA_037367405.1. Taxonomy (NCBI): domain Eukaryota; kingdom Viridiplantae; phylum Streptophyta; class Magnoliopsida; order Alismatales; family Hydrocharitaceae; genus Ottelia; species Ottelia alismoides. The sequence continues at coordinate 30,783 of JAZKJV010005642.1, forward strand.
GATGAGTGAGGACAAGTTACTAGGAACATGTCCAGACTCATTGCTCAAGGGTACTCGGAATAGGAAGGCATCAATTTTGATGGAACATATGCTCTTGTAACTAGGATTTAATCAATCAGAATGCTTTGAGCTTTTGTTAGTTTCAATAAGATCAAGCTTTTTCAAATGAATGTAAAAAGCGCTTCTTAAATGCTTGTTTCAAATGTAGCCTCCAGGATTTGAAAATTCTACATACCTTTTTTTTGTGTTTAGACTTAGAAAAGCTCTGTATGGACTCAAACAAGCTCTGACAGTGGGGTGTGATAGGCTGAGAGGCTACCTTATCACAATGAAAAGATTCTTACAAGCCCTTGTTAATCCTGTCGGTTTACATTGTTGTAGTCGAGCAATTAAAGATTAATAAAAAAGCCACTTAATTTAATGTTAATCAACCAATGCAAAAGCAATAAGATTTTTTTACTTGAGCAAGCCCAAGGTCGAAAATAGGGAGGCCACTTTATCCTTAGTTCAATTTTCAGATGCTGAAGTCATTAGGTTTTTGAGGGAACTTTTTTGGTATTTTAGATGCGATAATGGAATGAATGCGAATGCAACCAAGTTCATGAGTGTTTTCCCAAATATTCAGTCAAATCAATTCCAAAAATAAGAAACTTGGACAGAATGTGAATTAATGCAATTTAAGATATTATGAATTTTTGGTATTTTTCTGAAGTAAATTTTTATTAATGAATTAAACTGTGTAAATTAATGAGTTAGAGCGGATTGATTTTTGTAATTAAAAAAATTGATATTTACAGAAATAAATTATTTTAGATGTATCTAAATAAGATATACCTAGAACTAATTTTAAATCCTAAAAGTATTAATTTTATGAGCAACTAAAATTAGATTATTCAATTCACCAAATTATTTATTTAGAGAAACATATGCATGTAAATGTTATGAATTTGGCATGTGAGAGAACAATTAATCCTATCTATTGTGATCTTTCTATGATTTTTAGAGCAATGAATAATTTCCTAGCTATTACAAAGCAGAAATTGGGTAAAATATGCAGATTCACACCAATTTAATAGTAATAAATCCAGTTAGGCTAATAAAAATTCAAAAATTTAAACACATAATAGAGAATTAATTATTTATTACAATGCATTCTTTGTAATAAGAAGATGCAAAATGGTTGATCAAAAGAATGTTCAACCACAAGGTCTTAAATATAATTACAGAAAATAAATTAACAAAATAAACATGCAGAGGGTCCTAAATACCATTACTTATACCCGTCTGAGTATTAATGTAATTACTCAAGCGGGGACATGCCGCGTGCGTGAGACTGGACAAAAGTAGGAATCTAAGAAGCCTTATGGGGTCACCACATAAATGTCCCAACTCGTGCGTGATTGGGCACATGAGCTCCTTGCAGGTGGGGGTGATCTTGCTATTTGAGGGTACAACCACAAATTTGCATGCTCTGTGTGGGAAGCACGTGTATCAGGAACCTCAGATGGTGACTCGTTTCGTGAGGTTTGGGCTGAACCACCACGTAGCGAGGGGTGATGGCTCCAGGTCGTCTAAGGACATTATCTTGGACAAAGGCTCGGGAGAGGGGGGTGCTGTGCATGTGACGAGATCTACCATTGCTGTTGTATGAAGGGTGTGATGAAAGTCAAGGTCCCCTCAGATCAATCGACACACAATCGATCCAAGGTCTTCAGCTGTAGTCGGCTTCGGGGATGAAGGAGGTCCGGTGGATCAGAACGATCCATCTTCTGCTATAAGAAGCAGAAGGTGGTTGTGTTGTTCTGGAGCTCATTGATTCTCTAGTGCTTGAAGATGCAGTTTTGAAAGGTTGATGATATATCCTTGTACATGTCTGATGCTCAGATTTCTACTACTGGACACACTTCTCTTCATTTTAGGTAGTTGTGGATGACGTAGTTGTTCACGACGAAAGTAAGGAGGCGCCATGGGATTTGGTTCTTTCTTCTACAAATCGTGTTGCCATTGTGGCCTACAAGGACAGGTAGGTTGGTTCGAACACTAATCTCGATCGACTTGATAAGATGAATGAAGCTTGCTCCCTTGCAACTATGCTCACTCCGTCGCTATAACCTGCAAGTACGATAGATCAAGGTTATCTGCTTCGAGAAAAGTTCGACCATTGTGTCACTCTATCGGGGAGGGTGGGTGAAGTGAAGATCCTGAAGAGATGAAGAAGGTGAAGGATATGGACTTACGACTTGTGCAAGATCCAAAGAGGGTCAAGGGCGTGGAGATATGGCATAGATAAGAATGGATGTTTGGTCATAGTGTTTTTGGGCTTTGATTCTCCTATGGTTTGTGGATTTCAATCAAAGAAGGATGAATAAGGGAAGAAAATGATTTGAGGGAAAAAGAATATGCAACAATAGAGAAATAAATACGAAAAGGAATAAATGAGAATCAATGGGAAAATAAGGGGAATTACTTGTGGTGTTTCACATGGAGCTGATATGTTATGGGTCACCTGGGAGAATGTCGCTGACTTCTCATTATCGCTCAAGCAACACAACGGAGATGTCGAGATTCGCACCTCAAAGAGCAGCAACAAAAAGAGAGGCCCCCTTTGGATCTCACATTGGATTCTTCCACTCCATCACTGCCTCGTTGAGAAGATCTTCCTTCTATCACAAGGATGGAATTAGAGGTTGGTGGGTTTCACTCATCTAAATGGTGGATGAGTTCGATAATGGCGGTCGAAGGGGTTTTGATACGATTTGACGGAGGTAGGGCGATGTGGAGGATAGAGTTAGAGGTGGTTGAGAGAGAGGGTGGGCTTGGTCGAGGAGGAGTGGTGAAGCCAGGGATCCACCATGATGTGTCGTGACGGAGAAAGCAAAGTAGGAAGAAGTCTGGTCCATTGGATTGGCCTAGATAGGAGGTTGGAGAGAAAGAAATGTGGCAAAAAAGAAATAAAATAAAAAATAATAATAAGTAAAAGGAAATAATCTGGACCATTGGATGAAGGGGTACTTCTTCCAATGACCCATAGGAGGGGCAACTAAGGAGTAAGTTGGGGGGGATGCCTGGCGGCTCCTGGAGCCGCCATGTGTTGCCTCCACAAAATTCAGAAAATAAAATAAAAAGTTTTAAATAAAATAGAAAATGATATCAAATCAAAACGCGTTCTTAATATAAGTTGTTCATCTCTATGAGATCTACAAATATTGTGAAGAGATCAAAACCAAAAGAAGTCATATGTAAAAAGTGAATTTTTGGTGGTATTCTATGTACATAAAATACCATATTTTAGTGTTTTGTAATATTGTATGAATTTTAATTAAAGAAAAAAATTCAAGATAAAATCTAATCAAATAGAAGAGAAATACTTACACATGAATCTATTTTTTTGTTATTTTTAAAGATTGAGGAAATAAAGAAATAAATCAGTATAGGCTTATGTATATATTATATATAGACTTTGAATGATATATTTTCTTTGATTTTTAATTAATTTTCGATTTGGATTTTTGCTTACTTTATTAAAACATAAAAAATATAACTAAATGAAAAATAAATAAAAGAAAAATAGTTAATTATGCACATAAAATAACAATTTACAATTTGGATCCAAATCCCACGTTTCACATCTAAAATTAGATTCTTTTAAATTTTAATCTTGATTTGTAGGTAATTGAATGTATATTAATTCAAAATTGACTAGATGTTCATAGGAGACTGTATGTGAGATATATTTGCATTTATAACTTTTTGTCTCAAAACTAGGATTTGGTTTTATTTGACAAATATAAGATTTATTATTTTTTTGGTATTTCTTTATTAATGTTAATAATATGTACACAATGGAGTTGATTTTATTTTATTTGAAGTAAGTATAAAATAATGAGAAATGCATAAGTTATGTTAATTCACAGGTGATATTATATATACCGGTTTTGGCTTCTTATTAATGCAATTATGAAATGATAAAATATGAATATTATTTACACATGCATGAATGATAAATATGCAATATTAACTCCTAAATGTAATTAATTACCTGGGAACAAAGCTCTATTTAGATTTTAAAGTGATCAATCGCATATTCATCAACTCATATACTTAAACCATGCTCGTTCCTAAGCAACTATAAGGAATGCATAACTAAAATGAGATTGGGTTCCATACCAAGGTCATGGGACAAAAGCTGAAAATGGAACTTGACTCGATCTTTGGGTTAAAAGTGTGGTGGAACTCCCTATGAGAATTAGGGTTTCAAACCCAACAATCTCTAGTCATCATCTAGGTTTGACTCAGAAGTCCTCTTAAATCAACCCCCTCCCAAAGCATACTACCTGAATATTGAGTAATTGTCTCTGGTGAGTGAAGGATATTAGCTCTTCCCATTCAAAATGGCAGACTATTGTGTAAACCTCCCCTCCAATAACCCATCTTCGGGGATTCACGTATTTCATTCTAAGTTTAGGTAAGTGCTAGTTTACAACAAATATGGGGAAAGAAGATTAGAAGAATGAGAAAAGAACCATAGTGTGACTTGTGTAGTCGCATCTCCTGCAAATCTTGGCCAATTTAGCCAAGTCTCCACAAATATATGTAGGCTTTCTGAAGCTTAGACCTTTGCCATCAATGATGTACTTTGGTAATTGCCTTCATTTTGTATGAATTGGTGTTGCTCTGTATTGATCTTTTTGTGGCCCGATAGATATAGAATCTTTTTTTTCTGTCCATGTTTTGGGGTCTTAGAAAAAATTATGCTAGTACTCCATTCCTCTTCCGACGCTTTATTTAAACCCATAATTCGGTCGCTAAATGTCCACACTACTAGAAAAAGAGGTCCACAAAGTCGTCCAACATCCCATTCGAGTTGAGCTAAGTGCATAGTGTCAGAGTACATATTAGTTACTTATTCAAGAGTCGTACTCAGAATGAGGCGACCGGGTTAGACACTAAGATTTTATGTCTATACATTGTCTCATGAAACTTGGAGAATTATGTCTATGACATGAAGCTTCTAAAATCCTACTTCTCAGTGAAGTTCCTCTGAAAATTAAGTGGATTAAGGTCAAGTCAAATCCACTCTCAGTTTTTAACTCACGACTCGATTCAGAACTCGACGACTTTCCACCTGTGTATATGCATGACATGCTAATGAAATGCAGATGCATCGAATGCATAATTTCTTTGATTTTTTGAATGAATGAATGATAAGTCATTTTCTTTTTTTATCACCAAATTTTATAACAATTTATAACACAAGTATTATTTACAAAAAAAATTCAAGAATTATACGTATTTTACATGTATTTTACTTATTGCACATATTTTACAGAATTTCAATGTGGTTACCTATTCCAAGTCCCATATTTATTGAATATTATATACATTAAATGCGTGACAATATGAGCTATGGGTAAGGTGTATATGTAATATATACACCCCTATACTTAGCATGTGCTACATCCTCAGTGCACAAAAGGCAAGGAAGAGACATAGATCGTGCTAAGCATAAAAGAGTAAAAAGGATATAAGTATAGAAGTCAGTTGCCCCCTTATAATTAGGCTTTGGTTAGTCTAAGTGTATAAGAGAGCAAAATTGGGGAGGTTGTAGTCAAGAGTAGAAGGGATGGATGAATATACATGGTGGGCATCAATCTCCCTATACTTAGGATCTAGTCAGCCTAAGTATAGAAAAGGGAGTAAGTGTGAGAATCGCTGAGATTGGGGAATATATAAAGAATTGGGGATAAGATGATAAAATAAATGGAGATATTGGGAGTAGTGAGGTGTCATGTGTTCCCTATGAGTGGATCATGAGGTTTTGGAATACACATGAAGGAGATCCCTTCTACACGGGCCAGCTACTCAACTGATCCTATGAAATTCTTAAGCTATTTCCCATTCACAAGGAATGTTCGTACACCATCTATAAGATCTGAAGTCTCTACGCTGTCTTTCTCACGCACTTCTCTAATAACGAAGGGTCCCGTACACTGGAATTTCATCTTGCCCTGAAAAATTTTCAATATGGCATTGAATAACCATCCATTTTGCACTAGGACAAAATTTTGCGCCTAATATGTTGTTCATGCCAAAGCTTGATTATGTCCTTATAGAATTTGTTGTTATCATATGCCATGTTTTTTATTTCTAAAAGCTCATTTAGGTCCATTTTACTGCTCTGCTATACCTTATGTCTGTTCCAGTTCACTTTCTTCAATGCCTTTTCATATTTATGAATCAGCTCAGTGGGTAAATGATGCAGCATCCTATATACCATCCTGAATGACGAGGTTCCAAGCGAGGTATTGTAAGCAGTTCGATATGCCCACAGAACTTGGTCCAAGAGTTGGGACCACTTCTTCCTGTCAAGGTGAACTAGCTTCTGCAAAATGTGCTTCACCTCCCAATTCGACAACTCTTCCATGCCATTCGATTGTGGTTGATATGGACTAGCGAAACAGTGCTTGATGTTGTAGTCCTTTGTTAACTTTTTCACTTCCTCGTTAACAAAATGGATACCACCATCAGATTTGATGACTTTGGGGACCCTGAATCATGAAATTATGTGATCTTTCATGAACTTGCAGACAGTCTTGCTGTCTGCAGCTCGAACATGGATAACCTCCACTCACCTATACGTAGTCTACCGCTAGTAGAATGTGCTTGTAAACGTGGTTGTTAGGGAATGAACCCATAAAATCTACTCCCCATGCATCAAAAACATCAACCAACGATCTTGCCCATTCTCTGATATACTGGACATGCCCAAACAAATGCATAGGTATCACAGAACAAGGTCAGCTGGTACAATCCACAATGGAGCACTTTCCAGGCGGTTCTCTTCCCAGAGTAATGTCCTCCTTCTTCCAAGGAATGGTAGTAAGTGAGGACACTCATGTATTCCTCTTGAAGAATGCACCTCCATCAGACGCAATCCAGACCTTTGAAGAATAGAAACAAACCCTCTCAGTGGTATTTCCTAGATTCCGACTTAAGTCAGTCAATGCTGCTTTTGGGCCAATCATGGGGAGCTATCCTAGACACCATAATGTTTACCATATTGGCATACCATGGGAGAGAGTCCACAGAACAGATCAACTCATCGAAGAAGGAGTCATTTATAGGTTCGACCTCATGGGAACTCTGTGATTCGATGTGGGAGAGGTGATCAACCATCACATTCTTAACTCTAGGCTTGTCCATGATTTCCAAATCAAATTCATGGAGTAGAAGAATACACCTAAAAGGGCATGCCTTTGCATCATTCCTTCCCATTAAGTATTTGATGTCTATGAGATCTGTGAACACGATAACATTGGATCCTAAAAGATGTGAACCGAATTCGTTCAAGGCAAACACTATGGCAAGCATTTCCTTCTTTGTGATACTGTTGTTCCTTTCAGCTTGATCGATAACTTTGCTTACATAGTGGACAATGTAAGGTATCCATTCTCTCCTATGTCTTAACACCACCCCAACTGCAAAATCAGAAGTGTCTATCATTATCTCAAAGGTAAGAAACCAATCTAGGGCCTGTAGAATGGGAGCATCCATGATCTTCCTCTTAAGTAGCTTGAAGGCCTCAAGACACTTGTAATCTTCTAGGAACTATGTGTCTTTTCCTAAGAGCTCTGTTAGCGATTGGTAAATCTTTGAGAAGTCCTTTATGAATCTTCGGTAAAAACTGATATGGTCGAGGAACGAACACACTTGCTTAATGTTGGTTGGTGGTTGAAGTTTCTTTATCACATCCACCATGGCAGGGTCAACCTCCATCATCTATTGGAGATTACGTTCCCCAACACAATGCCCTCTTGGACCATGAAATGGCTCTTCTCCCAAGAGAGCACTAGATTAATCTCACTATACGTCTTGAGGACTCGATCCAGATGAGATAAACAAGAGTCAAATGCATCCAGTGGACCGATAAGTCATCCATAAAGACTTCTAGGAAGTCGCCCACCATCTCGGCAAATATTGCAATCATTCACCACTAGAAAGTCCATAATGCATTACATAACCCAAAGGGCATGTGCTTGAATGTATAAGTAACGAATGGACATGTAAAGGTGGACTTATACTAGTTGTCAAGAGCGATGGATACTTGATTGTAGCCTGAGCACCCATCCAAGAATCAAAAGAATTATTTACCCGCAAGTTTCTCCAAGATCTGATCAATGAATGGTCAGGGGAAATGATCTTTTTTTGTTGCAGCATTCATGTTGTAATCCACACAGATGTGCCTTGATGTGGATACTCGTATCACAATTTCTTCTCCTTTCGAATTGGTGACTATTTGGAGCCCCTCCTTCTTAGGGACTATATGAAGTGGTGTCACTCACTTGGAATAAGAGATGTGATATATAAACCCTACGTCACAGTATTTCTCTATTTCTTTCTTAAGCCATCCTGTAAGTTTGGATTCAGCCTATGGTGGAACTCCCAAGAAGGTCTGGCACAATCTTCAAGATATATATGGTGTAAGCACAAAGAGAAGTTAATTCTATAGAGATAGGACATGCTCCAGCCTATCACCTTACATTTCTTTTCAAGAATTTCTAGCAAGTGAGATTTTTGTTCTCTGATCATGGTGGCACTGATAATGACCAAGAACTTATGTGGTGGGCCCACAAGGAAGGCATATTTCAATTTAGTAGGAAGCAGTTTGAGCTCGGGAATGGTATGATCGTCGGGAATATCTGGCTCAACTACCTCTAAATCTGGCTTTGTGGTGGATGTGGCTGGATATGCTGTGATAGTAGCCACCAACTACTTCAACTCAGGAGTCGGATCGCCAAATGTATCGAACCAATGAGCAAAAGTCGTGCCCGACTCGTCCTCGTCCTCCGATTGACCTAAATAGATCATGTTTGACAAGTCGAAGTCAGATTCTGAGTCATTGAGGACGTAGGGGGATTCATTAGAAAAATCTCCTGTGTGTAAGGTCTAATCCCACTGTCAAACTGCCTCATCTACACCATCCTCTCCTGGTGAGAGGGACTCATCAATCGATGCTAACTGTTGCTGCCAGTGATTGACTGTATCAACTCTGTAATACTCGGCTTCCAACATGATATCCTCCATGTTGCTCTTTGAGTCAGGTCTCTGTCATTTCAATTGTTGAATCTCTAACTTTACACTTTCATCGTGTGCATGGAAGCATATCTTTCCCAGTGTATAGTCAAATACAGCTCCAGCCGTCCTTAGAGAAGGATGACCAGGGATCATTTGGGAATCATGCCATCTTCGGGATCACTCCTTATCTAGTACCATGAAGTCCATCTTGTATTGATTTCCCCTAGATGTCAAGGATAATGTCATTCAACATTCCCTTAGGTCTCCTAATAGGTTGGTCTGCAAACAGTAGAAGTGCTCGCTATATCGTAATAGGACCTAAACCTAGATGATCCAGGAGGGAATAAGGCAATATATTAATGGATAATCCCTTATCGAGTAGAGTGTGGACAAAAGAACTATCAGATATCCATCTAGTGATGAAGTGGGCACCCATGTCTCTCTTCTTCCTTGGAATCTCATTTCTGATTTCATATGTAGTGGCTATGGATAACACATATTTAACAATTCTCATGTTCTTCTACCTACTAGTGGCAACGAACACAATGTTTATTTCTCCTAATTAACAAAGGGAAATTCACGGTTCATTAGTGTGCATCTAACTTTTAGGTACTTCTTAAATGTCCGAATCATATCCACTAGTTGAAAGAAATGGATCTCAACTTTAACATTCTCACGACACATCCTTTCAATTTTTAAGGCATCTTTATCATTTTTTTTCTAGATTTTTATTCTTTCCTTTTGACAAGGCCTGAGGGAAAGGGATTATTGGGGGCTCAGAATGTAAAATAGAAACATCATCATCTGAAATTTGTATTCAACTGGAAATCAGAATACGACTGTACAAGACTTGGACTATGACTCGGACTTTGTACTTGACTTGACAGAAATACTGAAAATGGAACTAATACTGCTGGAAAAACTACATGTGCTACTGCATCCAAGGTAGTCTTCCCATCTCCAAAAGACTCGTTGTTAGCGATCGTACTCGATATCGCTTTATTTTTTGGGGATTTTCAAGATTTTTTGTTTTTTTGGATTTTTAGAGATTTGAATCCCCTTGGTGATCCTGAAGGTGGTACGACTGTTGCTGGTGATGCTCTTCATGTAGGCTCTCCTCGAGTTTAGGCTCATCGTTATCCTCCGCTCCTCTCCGTCATGCTAGATCAGGGGTCTACATGGTCCTACCATTACTAAGAGTAATATGGTGAATAACATGCAGTAGAATCTCATGACCTGAATCAAGAAAATCAAAATAGTATACCCGATCCTTCAGGCAACTCTATTCTTCGTTCAAGTTCTTAGGGTTAACATGAACATGTGATGGGATGTAGGTCCTAGTGGCAGTAAACTCATCTCGCCAATGTGACATCCGATTGATATCGACTCTCTGGTCACGCTTCTCATTGCAAATGAGTTTGAGATCATCTAAGACCCTCTAAAGGTCAGATGAGCCAGAAGATGATGCCACGTGATCCTGCCTCTGTGGAGGCTGTTGCTGAACCTGATGAGATCGATTAGGTCCATGATAGACCTGGTGACAGTACTGGCTCTTCTGAGGGGGGTACTGTTGATATTGAAGGGAGTCCTAATGACTCGTCTGCTACTATTGAGAGGGAGGAAACTGGCGGTATTGGTGTTGAGGGTGTACTGGCTCTATTGTGGCTACTGAGGGCGCTACTTTGGTTGTCATTGGGTGGCATTGGGATCATTGTTTTATTAGATCCCATTCACCTCCCACACCTTTGGAGGTTCCTTGGTGACTATGTTGACGATCAGCTTCATGAACTGGCTCTCGTGGAGCTCAGGCTGACCCTGAATCCATGTGCTATGTGGCCCCTGTACGGACTGCTCATGAATGTGGTGCACTCTTTAGATGAGAGTAGGGGGTGTAGATGGGGCAGATGTCCTGATCTTGGAAACCTTCTCAGCTAGCTCCGCCATTTGTCATGGTAGCTTGGCAAGGCTTGGTGATCTTGTGTAGCTCGCGCAGTTTCTTCTCGATTTGGTCGACCTTAATTTATTTATTAGTGATGATCCCGATGTTTGGGAGTAGGTCAATCTCCAGATCTGGCATAGGCGATCTTATCACCTCTTAAGGTATGCGAGGGGAGGTGGGTCATCATAAGACCTAGTAGTGGCTATTGTAAGGGTGGCTTTGCCATCTACTAAAAAATCATCCACACCACATATGCTCCTTTATTCAAGTAACTACCTCCACAGGTAGCACTCACTAATCCTTGGACCTCTGGAGTCAGGCTATTGTATATGTTCTGGACCAAGATCAGCTTGTTGATATCATGGCATGAACACTTCTGGATCAAGTCTTTGAATCTCTCCCATGCCTCGTGGATAGGTTCATGGGACATATGTATGAAGCTAGATATCTACGACCTCATTTGATTAGTCTCACTCAAGGGGTAGAACTTCTTGAGAAACAAGTCCTTTAACTCATCCCACGTAGTGACTACCTTCCCTAAATTTTAAAGCCATTATGAGGCTTTATCTGCTACAGTAAAGGAAAAGGCCCTAAGACAGATGTAGTCATGAGAAACATCAGGACGTCCGAAGTTATCACAAACCATCTCGAACTCATACAGGAACATATATGGTTCCTCAACTACATTGTCATAGAATTTTGGCAGGAATGTCAAAAAGTGGTGCTTCAGCTCCCCTGCGTTGGGTGGTACTACTGGCCTTAGCTAGTTTTCATTATGTGTGGCGCTAGGGTTGTAACCATCTCTCATGGAGCTCCCTCAGACTCGTTTCCTATTCCATTCCTCAACTGATGAAACTATTGTTTAAATATTTCATTTCTTTTCTCAGCTTGTGCCAATCTAGCTAGAATGTCCTTCGATGCATCATTGTCTCCCTCTTCATCATAGTTCTTCTTGGGAGGCATCTCGCTCACAGTCTATCTTCTTCACATTCAGAATAAAGAGGATTTGAATTAATAGAGTTTAAAGAATTATATTTAGAAGCATCAAGGTGAGAGTCTTCCTCGATGTGGTGAGAGAAAAAAGGGTTGGTCTGGGTCTGACCTCCCTCTAGAAAGAAAAGTGACTTATTTGCCTTGGTCCCATGGGAAGAGTCGCCATGAAACCTAGGGTGCTTGGGATGAGATTCATCCCTAGCCTGTGAGGATGGTCGGTTTGGGGTGATTAGTGAAAGGCTCGTAGAGTCCAAGAAAATATCACTCCAATCCACCATTCTCGATGTCAAAAGATGTGATATATGAGCACCGTATCATACAAGGAGTGATCGGAAAGGCGTTAAGTGCGCGGTATTTAAACATACACAACTAAATACAAACCTATAACAAACCTCATATTCACAACTTCACATAGTAAAGGTCATAAAGGTCCGACCAATTATCTTTTCAGTTTTTGTTTGTGATAATACAATAATGTATGTTCGCTAAACATAGTGGAGTCGCCTTACGCCCAACGATGCTCCAGATAACTCCCAATCAAAAGGTGATCTTGCCGAGTTGTCGGGCTTTAGTATCACACCCCTAAGGAGATTTTTAGGCTTACACAATCGAAACATATTTCAAAAGTCGAAGGCAAGCCCTTGCAGCTCCCAAATCCATGAGAGTCAGAAATGGAGACATATGGGGCAAGTCTTGGGATTTAGGCTCTAACCTTAGTGGTTGTGTCCTCACCCGCTCTATTTGGGGTAAGTACTTGTGTCCAAGGATGGGGTTGTTCTCCGGAAAACAAATTCAACTTTTTATTACTTTTTGGTCCAAGTTATATCAGCACTCCTAGTTTTAAGTTGATTATCACTGTAATTAAGTCCACTACATGACACTCTTGTCAATATCCCCAATTCCTTTTTAGCCCTTAGGTTGTAAAACAAAGGAAGGAGATTGAAAAAGCAAATACAAAATGGAAAAAGATGATGGATGCCATGTAAGGAGACTTTTAGTGCTTCCCCGCTCTCTACATGCGGGATGCAATACAAAATTGGAATTTTTATTCTATACGCAATGCAAAGTGAGAAAAACCACAAATAGTAGGTAGTTCTATTAGTCGGGAAGAATTGAATCAAGAATTTTATTAAGTAAAATGCTCTACAAGTGTATCTTTTTAAGTGAAAAGTACGGTCCTAGATTATTATGTGCACAAGCCGAAAATAAGACCTATGAAAGCTCTATGAGCCACGAGTGCATGTATATCCTACGAACCACTCAAGTCGAGCCCCACCTTTAACACAAGGGTGAAACCGGTCTCAACACACATAAACCACAAAAATGTCTATGTCTAGATACATACGAGATATCCCAAATAGAATCGTTGTATATATGAAATTACTACAAATAATTACAAAAACAAATAAATGCAGACCTAAGATTCTATGCTCTCTCATGACTCGACTCGATCTTAATTAATTATGTATCCTTTAACAGGTTAGTCCTTAGAATCTCCTGCCTCTGATCACCTCGAGATGCACCGGCTTCTGAAAAGATGCTCTAGATGCATCAGGCCTCTCATACAAATGTAAGATAAATGTCAGAGAGAGTTGACACAAATAAAATAAAAAAGAAATAATAAAATAGAAAAATGCTGAAAAATAAAAAGACTAATTTCAAGAAACTCATGGGGGTCAAACTACATGAGTTGTGAAAAACCTAATTTCGAGTTTTTTTAAAAACTATCCTAAGCTGTTCCTCCCCAGTAACGATGCCATGTGAACAGCTGCTTAAAGGCCCTTATTAATTGTGTTGATTTACATTGTTGTAATCGGGCAATTAAGGATCAATAAAAAAGACCATTTATTTTAATATTAATCCATTAATGCAAAAGTGATCACATTTTTTACTTGGGCAAGCCCAAGGTCGAACACAGAGAGGCCGCTTTATCCTCAGGCAATTTTAAGATCCTAAATTCATCAGGTTTTTAAGAGAATATTTTATTGATATTTTAGATGCGATAAATGCAGTGAATGCAAATGTAACCAACCTCAAGAGTGTTTTCATAAAATTCAATCAAATAAATTCCAAAAATTATGAAACTTGTCTAGAATGTGAGTTAATGAAAATTTAAGCTAATCTGAATTTTTGTAATTTTTCTTATGCAAAATGATTTTTAATGAATTAATCAATGCACAATTAGAAAGTTATAGCGAATCAATTTTAATATATAGCAAAACCTGATATTTTCTAGAAATAAAATTATCCTAGATGCATTTAATTAGGAGGTGCCTAGAACAAGTTTTAAATCCTAATATTAATTTTACATGTAATTAAAATTAGATTATTTAATTCACCAATTTATTTATTCAGAAAAAGTATGCATGCAACTATAATGTATTCTGGGCATGTGTCTGAGAACAATTAATCCTATCCAATGTGTTTTTTCTAGAATTTTTGGAGCAATGAATAATTTCGTAGAATAACAGAGCAGAAATTGGGTAAAATATGCAACTTTACACCAATCTAATATTAAGAAATCCATTTAGGCTCATAAAAATACAACTATTTAACCACATAATAGAGAATTAGTTATTCATTACAATGCAATTTTTATAATAAAAATATGATGCAAAATGGAGGATCAAATGAATGTTTAATCACATGAAACTAAATGCATATATAGAAAATAAATTAACAAAACAAGCATGCATAGGGTCCTAAATGCCATTACCTATACACGACGAAGTGTTTATGCAATTAGTCTAGCAGGGACGTGCCACACATGTGGCGAGGATGAAGTACGAATACTAGAAGTTTTAGGGAGTTGGCAAGCAAATTACCCAACTCGTGCTTGATCGGGCACGTGAGCTCCTGGCACGCTTGGGTGATCCTGCGATTTTGAGAAATGACGAGAGCATGACCACAAATTTTCCTACTCTACATGGGAACCGTGTGCGTTAGGAGGTTTGAGCAGCGGCTCGTTTGGTGAGGTTTGGGTCAAACCGCCACGTGGTGATGGACGATGGCTCCGGGTCACCCAAGGCCATCAGCTTGAATACTTGGGAGGGGGGTGCATGTGACTGGCTCTACCGCTGTTGTTGTGTGAAGGGTGTGACGAAAGTCGAGGTCCCCTCATATCAGTTGACACACGATCAATCCAAGGGCTTCAGATGCAGTGGGCTTCGAGGATGAAGGAGGTCCTTGAAGAAGCAAAAGGTGGTTGGGTTGTCCTGGAGCTCCATGATTCTCCAGTGCTTTAAGATGAAGCTTTCAAAGGTTGATGATATATCCTTGTATGTTTCTAGTGCTCCGATTTCTGCTACTGGACACACTTCTCTTCGTGTCTGGTGGTTGATGATGACGTAGCTTCTCATGATGAAAGTAAGGAGGAGTCTAGGGGATTTGGTTCTTTCTTTTACAAGTCATGTTGCCATTGTGGCATGCAAGGATACATAGGTTGCTTTGAGCACTAAGCTCGATCGACCTAAGAAGATGACTGAAGCTTGGTCCCTTGCGAGTGTGCTTACTTCATTGATGCAACCTGTATGTATGAGATAACAAGGTTTATTGCTTTGAGCAAAATCTCGACCGTTGGGTCACTCTATCAGGGAGGATGGGTGAAGTGGAGATCCTGGAAAGATGAAGAAGGTGGAGGATCTGGACTTGAGATCTTATGAAGGATCCAAAGATCATCCTCTGATCGATCAACCCTCTTCCTTGTGATTGACCATTCTAGCACGCCAATGATCTTTTTCTTTCTTTTCTATTTTTTTCGAATATCCCCTAATTGTATACTCATGTTTTGTTCTAGAGACATGGCTCTCAAGTCTCATTTCGTCATCGGATAGCCCTTTTTTAGGTGTTCTTCTCCCTCCAATGAAGAATGAGACTGTCTTGCTGCCTTCACTTTCCTCATTGTGGAGGCATGCCACATCCCGTCCTCTAATGCATCTTCGCAGTCTACTTCTTGATGAAAAGAGATATCTTTGTGCACAACGACCTCTATACATTTTTTGACCCCACCTTCTACCTCGATTCTAGAACTTGTACAAGTATTTCATTGATCGTTGTAGCACACTTCTTTGCAAACATGAATACAATCGGTGATTCATGCAACTATCAACTGATAAACCGCTAAATTCTCTTATTAAGTTGTCATATTTAATGTAGCGCATAAATTGAACAATCAATCAAAACCACAAAAAAATAATCAATTAATCTAATGTGGCTATCTATTTATTTTACTTGGGTAAGACCCAAGGTCGACACGAGGAGGCAACTTAAATAAGCCTAGGAATCAATCTAGATCACTAAATGCAAAAGGTTTTCAAGAATGATTTTTTTTTAAAATTTTCTATGCAATAAAAATGCAAATATGCAAAGAGACCAAGCTTATGGGTGATTTCATATATTTCTAGTCTAATCAATTTCAAAAATGATAAAACTTGGTCTAAATGGGACAATACACAAAGGTAAATTGTTATATTATTTTGGATTTTTTGAATGCAAAATGAATTTTATATGAATTTTATGAATGCAAACAATATGATTTAGAATAAATCAATTTTAATAATTACCAAAAAACAATATTTTACATAACACAAATTATCCTAAATAACTATAAATAAGTGGAATCTAGAATAATTTGTGTTCCTAAAAGCACTATGTCAAGATTTCATTAAAAATCAATTAATCCAACCAAAAATCCATTCATTCAGAGAAAAATATGCATGCATATGCATCCTTTTTTGGCAGAAGTACATAATTAACTCTATATAATGTAAATCTCTAGAAATTTTAGAAAGATGATTAATTTAATATTAACAATCAGTCTTAGATGGTCGAAAAAATGAAAGTTTCACCAAATGAATTTTATTAAATCAACCATAGTAACACAAAATACCAAGTTAATTCCATCATTTCGAATAGTAATCAATGTCTAAGTTCAATTTTCAGAAAATAATAAGGATGGTAAATGATGGTGAAAATTGATACCCAAACATAAGGGTATATTTGCAAATGAAATAAATAAAATAACTGAAATAATGCAACACATGATTTTATTTGAAATTGCCCAAATCGAGGCGGGTATTTGTGCAATTATTGTAAGAGGCAGGTTTGATATGCAAATGCAACAAATTAGGAGGGTGCCTCTGAAATTAACCCGATCACATATTATGCACAGGACCTAGGTTTAGATCTGAACAATGTAGGGCCTATCTTTTAGGACCTAATTTCATGAGCACATGTCATCACGTGGCTGGTCATCAGCTCTCTCATGAAGGTTAAATCCATGGCTGCTGATGGTTGATCTTTGGACGGTCAGATATGTGTTGAAGGTGTTGATCTAAGCATATTAACGTTTGGATTGATCAACAACCAAGAAGAGGGTATCTGACTGAATGGATAACACCTGTAACTCTTAAGAATCCCTCCCTTCTTGAAAAGTTGTTCGATCTGCTATAAAAGAAGAGAAGCCATTGTGTGACAGAACGAGATTTGTTAGAGTATGCGTCATCTTATAGATGGGTAATTGGATCCCTCCAGGGTCCAATTACCACATCCACTGGTTTTTAGTCCCACATCTACTGTGAATGGGACTCAGTCTTACTAGTGAGGCTATATAAGAAGCCCACACCTATTGTAATAGTTGAGTGAATAGAAGAATCAACCCTTAGTGTCGTTCTCTCGTTGTTTCATCCTACTCCTCATGGAATAGGGCTCCACATTAAATTCCGGTGTTATTCCTTAGTTATTATTCATCATCTCTGATACGCTTCTGCATTATCATTTTCTACATGGTATCAGAGTGGGTTCGATTCTCGAGGATTTACTTTATGCTCGTGATTTGTTCAAGATTTGATTCATGTTTATTATTTAATATTCTTTCTTGAAGGTTATTATTATTGTTCACATATATGATTCATTTAAGATCAAGAAGATTTTTAGGGTTTTCTTGAAACCATAATTTGACACAGTTGAATTATTCAAAGTTCTACAGATTAAGTTCAAGTTCTAGTAAATCTAGGGTTTTTAAACCCTAAAAAATTATGATATGAAGTAGCGGGGTGATTTGCAGTAGCAAACACGATTCCCAGGTACACGTCTTCTCTAGGGGAGTATAATATATGCAACATTAGGCAGAACCCAAGACGCATCCTCCGGGTGCATCCCCACTAAACTCGATCACTGCTAATTACCAAGGGCCTCCAATGGTGAAGCCATGCTCGTAGAAGAAGGGGCCTAATGAAGCACCCCCATAGTACAAACCATAACTTCCTGTACCAAAGTTCCACCAACTCTTGTGCCGGTGGTGCTCTATTCTCGCACAAGCCCTAGACGCTTCTCCAAGCGATATCTCTAATGCATCATTGTTTTCTTCTTGCAAAACGCAACTACACTACAACAACATAAACTATGGTTGTTGTATTGGATTACCAAAAACCTAATAAATCTACGA
Source organism: Ottelia alismoides (assembly GCA_037367405.1). NCBI lineage: Eukaryota > Viridiplantae > Streptophyta > Magnoliopsida > Alismatales > Hydrocharitaceae > Ottelia > Ottelia alismoides. The sequence goes on from JAZKJV010005642.1 coordinate 49,235, forward strand.
AGAAGATGATGAAAAGGATGCAACCATTTGCATCTAGTCCTAGGTAGCACACCAAAATTTCTCCAATACTGCCACATCTCTAGCTCAAGGGCCACGACATCTCCACGCTATTATATGGTATTCGATCTCCATCACAGGCGACGACTTCTACATCTGTAGAAGGTGACGATCAACCATCACCTCCATGATCTTAAGGAGACAACAACTCCACAACAGCAGTGCTGCATCTCCCAAGGCACCTCTCCAAGCAGAGACTATAGATGCTTCTAAGGTATCTAGGAGGCAATGCCTTCTTCAGTCACACCTTCTACAACGACGCCCCTCTTGCAGCATGATTAGGTTCCCTCATGGAAACCCTAGGCTTTGATCGATAGGAAGCCCCTTTGTTGGGCTTTAAAAGCCATGTTGGGTTACTCCTTATTATTAAAAAAAGAGGGGGTGGGAGGCTTTTGGTCCCAATGGGGCCGCAATTTCGAAAAAAGGATTTTTTTGGAAAAAAAGGCTAGCATTCAAAAAAAGGAAAGGGAAAAACCATATACGAAAAGAATAAAGGGATTTTTACCTGGCAGACCCTATAAACTTTGCCAATCACCTCCACAACCTTTGAAACAACCTAATTCCCCCCTTGACCCCCTAAACTTGCCAAATCTTACCCCATGAACCCTCCGGGTAATATGTTTTAAGCCCATAGGGGTTCTTGGGGTAATTTACAGGGTCGATGGGGTAATTACATTGTGCAAAAGGTCGTAGAGGCATTTTAAAACGTTTATAGGGTCTACTGGGTAAAAATCCCAAGAACAAAAAAGGAGAAGAGAACTATAAATAAAATAGAAATAACCAAGAAAAAATCATTTGAGATTAATTTTTCCATGTTCATATCTTCTCCCAGCTTTGTCGATGTCATCTTTCGACAAGTCCGGGAGAAAGAGGGACTATTATGTAGAGTTCTACTGGCCAGATTCTCCAGTTTAGATTTCATGCCAGATTTCATAGTCTAGTGTCCAAATTTTAGACTCTACATTCAGATTGTTTCAGAGTCTACAGTTTGATGCACACATGTATGCGATCGTTATTCGAGTGGTCCCCATCTTTGATTTGGACTCGGAGTTTTCATGTGATCCATAGGGACTCTAGAGCAGAGATCCCATTCTGTGAGCCAGCATGGGAGAGGCTGAGTTCTCTGACAAGGAGTCTTTCAGACTCCATTCTCCAGTGATTGTGGAGTTTGACGACGATGTTTCCATGACCCTTTTCTAGTTTATCTCTTTAGAGAGATGCAGTAGTTGCGGGTCAGAGTTCTTTGTCAAGGAGACTCATTCCAGTTTCAATGTCTAATAGAAACAATACAGAGCACATGTTCTCCGACAAGGAGACACGGTTCAGTTCACAGTCTAGCACTTCAGTTCCTCCTCATCAACATCATGAGAAGCAACATCCTCAGTAGGCAATCACCAGAGTTTGCATTGATTTGATTTTATCTGTAACATCTTTGTGCAACAGAGTGATTTCTTTATATTTGTCCAAGTTGAGCATTGCATGCTCTAGCTTGAGGTGGTGTTAAAGTATGCGCCATCTCATAGATGGGTAATTGGATCCCTCCAGAGTCCAACTACCACATCAAATGGTTTAGTCCCACATCTACTGTGAGTGGGACTCAGTCTTACTGGTGGGGCTATATAAGAAGCCACACACCTATTGTAATAGTTGAGAGAGAAATTGAATAGAAGAATCATCCCATAGTGGCATTCTCTCGTGGTTTTATCCCGCTCCTCATGGAGTAGGGTTAATCCCGATGTTCCTCCTTGTTTATTATTCTTTATCTCCGATACGCTTCCACATTATCATTTTCTACAAGATTCACAGAAACTTTGTAGTTTTTATTTAGACTCCTAAACTTATTTGCATAGTGTAAAGTACGGGAGTCTTTAACTCAAGGAGGCAAACCGTATGAACTAAGGTAGTGTAGTTGAGTAGACTAGGTATGGGGTTTTATGATTTTTTATGGATTTTATAAGGCTTTGATGATTTTTAGTATGTTCAAATGTTTTAAACTATTTTTGAAATGTTTTATATACATATATGTAAAGAGGTGTATGTATGTATATTATATTTCTGCATTTCATTCTTTCTTATAATGTCTTTTATAGTTTATGACTTGTTTTACTATTTTTAGTGATTTTTAGGCCATTTTTATAATTTATTTTGAATTTCAAAATGGATTTTATAATGAAAACAATGTTTTATGTAAAACTGTGAGGTATTTCTGTTTTACAAATACTAAAAGATAACAAATTATTTGGTTTTTTATTACATAGAATATAAAAATATCTTTAATTCAAGGCATTGAGGTTTTTTATATGTTTAAAGAATTAATTATGTATTATTGAAGTTGAAGTATATTTGGTTTTCAGTGTTTTTATATGATTTTTATTTCCTTTTTGGTTTACTATTTAAAATACAATAGCATATAGATAATAGATTTTTTTGTAGATTTTTATATATGTATTTGTATTTTTTATGTATTTTAAAAGTTTCAATGTATTTTTATAATTTGTTTTGATTTATGAAAAATAGAAAATGATATTATTTTTTTAAAAATGATTGAGTACTATATAGAGTATATTAGTAGGTATTGTTAGGTATTTTTTATTTTATATTTTGCAATTTATTCCATACGAATCTTATATGGTATTGTAGTTAATATACAAAATAGGGATATGGACGTAAGAGAACTAAACTAAATGGTGTTGATTAATATGTCATTCACCCCTCTAATTAGCTGAAAATAGAGGTCTATTCTGAGTAATTAAGTACATTTAGTTGTTTATAACTCATAATTAGCATTCACGCACTTACAAATAATTTGCATAAATTAACATTTTCATATTGCATTCATATTCACTTGTAAATATTCACCTAACTTCACCCATTTCTAATTAATTCATAACAATTCCAAATTTATTGAAATCAACTCCATTGTGTACATATTACTCATATAAATCAATGAAAAATTCTAAAAAATACTAACTTGTACATATGAGAAATAAACCTAAACCCTAGATTGAGAGTGAGAAGTCGTAAAGTCAAATGTCTCTCACATACAATATCCTATGAATACATAATCACTTTTGTTATTGTGTAGTTAATTTTCAACAAATCAAAACCAAATTTTAAAGAATCAGAGTCCATACGTGTCACGGGTTTTGGGACCAAATTGTATATTATATATTTTAACTGATTTTGACTCAACATTTTATGTACAAAATTAACTCTTCTCAATTTGTTTCTTTTTAATTTCATTTATTTGAATTGTATTTTAATAAATTCATCAAAAGTAAAAATTCAAAAAAAGGAAAAGTCATGTTCTGAGTTTGTATACACAATCTGTACATGTCTTTATTTATTTCTTTATTTCCTTCATTATGAAAAATATCAAAAAATAGATTAATGTATAAATATTCTTCTTTTTTTATTTGTTTTTTATTTAAATTTTTCTTTAATTAAAATAACAAAAAATACAAAAAGCAAAGATTCATGTATTTTATTCGCATAAAATACATTCAAAAAATGTGTGTTTCACAGATGAGTTCTTTTGCCTTTTGTCTCTTCACAAAAATTATAGATCTTATAGAGATGAACCATTTTGTGATTTTTTTGATTTGATGTCATATTTTATTTTATTTTTAATTTTATTTATTTCTAAATTTTTGGGGAGCAACATGTGGTCGCTCTTGGAGCAGCCACATGCCAGCCACACCTCCTTCATACCGTTGGATTAAATTCAATCCAATGACTCCATTTATTTTCCTCTCCACCTCTTCCCTCTCTATGTGTCATTCCCACGTCCATCCGATCTGGATATGATCAGGCGATTCCAAGACCATCTCCTTCCTCCCGCAACTGACAACCCTCCCCAACCGATCACTGCTCGCAACTACCATTATTGCTTCCCTTACCTCCCTCCTCAGTTATCCTCTCTGATTCTCTCCCTTGTCCTATCTCCTGCCATCAACCACATTCTCCCTCACCTCCTTATCCCTACAATGATCGAAAATAAGATTAACCACCTCCAAAGCTCATACAAACCCTAAACATCGAGCTAAGAAAACCCAATAATCACCCCTAAATGGAGAGAGAGAGAGAGAGGAGTTGGATCGGTGACAGCAAACCCAAATCCAGGAAAGACACTTCTAGGCGTGATCCAAGGTCGACTTTGACCTCGCCTCTACATTTCAAGAAGAGAGTAGGCGATGAATATGCATTTCATCATCTTTATTCATTTATTTTAGGTTAAAATACTTTCCTCAAACCTGTAATTATCATTAATTAAATGTTTTTATTATTATTTATTCTTTTGTATATATTGTATACAAATCATTATCCTTAACCTAAAATAAATAAATAAATAAAGGAAAAAAAATAAAGACTGTATATATATGCAATAAATACAGGTTGACTATAATCCTAAGAGAAGGTCAAGACTTGACCTAATCGATAAGGAATAAAGTAGGGGGAGATAAGGTTACTTGTATAAAAATAAATGAAATCAAATTCCATTAATTCATTATTCATAAATTGCACATACATTATTATTTGTATAGAATTCTTTATTCTATTTTATTTATCATTCAATTCATCACAAATAAAAATGCTTTCTTCTTGGAAGTTGTACATAAAAATTAGTTGTAATTATTATAAATCATTGCACAAAGATTCATTGCATATTGTGTAAATAATGACACTTTCAAAAAGCCTCAAAACCAAACTTCCCAGACTCATATCTTCTCCATAAAAACTCAAAATAAAGCAACCTCACTTTTATTCTACTCTAAATAAAATAAGCTTCAAAATGAAAGTGGTTTCACTAAAATCAGAATTAAGATGCAAAAAGTTGCTTTTTAGTGTGTATTGTACAATGTGCCTATATTTTTTTGCGTGAATATATTTATTTCTTTATTTTATGTACATATTTGTTCATATTGATTTTAAAATAATTGTAAATATTTTACTTTATCCAAGAAAAATGAAAATAAAAATCATAAAAATTAAAATCTTCAAAAATAAATTCATTGTATATTGTACATGCATCACTATGTATATATTGTAAATACACCTATTTATTTAGCTTAATAAATTATTTTTTAAAAATAAAATAAAAATATATTTAAAATCCTTGTAAAATTTTGTAAATAAATAAAATATTAAATTATATAATCATTTGTAAAAATAAATTAGTAAAAATACAAGTGTTGTATAAAGGTATATATACTTATGAATGAATGTGATTAATTATTTTAACCTATGTAATTAATTAATTAATTAAAAATTACATAAATTAACTTTAATTATTTTTAACGTTTTTATTTATATAATTTATTTATTTAAGTTCATTTACTAATTTAATATTAATTTTTTATTTTTTATTACTTTTTTGTCTTCTAATGGTTTGTTACGTAGTTGGGCTGCATCTTATTGGAGAACCTGGGTCCGTTGACTCGTGTCAACTCCCCTCCCACCCGATAGCCCAACTACCCAGTCTCACCGGAGCCTTTTCCATATTTATTCCTGGAAATCCATTCACCTTTAACATCTGATTTCTTCATGGATTCCATCACCCAATTATCCCTCTCAATCGCATGAATAGCTTTGTCACCCATCGAGCCTTGGTTCGCATGCTTCCACCTTTGGAATTTCACTGCTCGTAGCTGGATATTTATACCTCCTCTGATCGACTTTTTTTAGATGGTCCATTTTCCTTAAATTTCTCCCAGTATTCGACTCTCAGGTATGATTGATCGTGATATCGATTGATCCTCTTCAAGCAGGAGGTGAGAGAGTGCTAGGAGACGAGATCCAGCTTTCAGCATCGATCCCATAGGGTCTCCACCATAACCTTGCTTCTAGATGATTCCAGGTCTCTTGAGGCTTCGCTTTAGGTTAGTTTGATTCCTTTCATCATCATTCATTTTGATCTAACCTTAATTTTAGCCATTTTATTTCCGTTTCATCTATTTTCCAATAATTGCGTAGATCAGGGCAACAAACTATAATCCCCATTTCTCCTTGGTTTTGAGTTGAGTCAGTTCACTATTCATCTCCATTCCTTAATATCATCATCCAATCTACGCCCTCATCTATACACTAGATATGATTGTTAATCGTATCTCGAATTTTGGGGTCCAATCTTCCATTCCGCAAACCCTGATCCAATGATTTCCCTCATATTATCTCTTGTTTTTTCTAAATAATCCAAACTGGAGCTTCTTCTTCAAGCAAGTTTTCATTTGCAAGTGAGGAGAGCATCTACTTAGAGCGAATCAGATGAATCTGGAGCTTGAATAGGGCCTAGACTTGAGGAAGATAGAGCAACAACCCCAGGTCTCTTATCAACGAGAACTGGACCTTCACATTCCATCCATACAAAGATCATCGATGCATACCTTTAACTGTGTTCTTCATCATTGATGAATATGCATTTCATCATCTTAATTCATTTATTGTAGCTTAAAGTCCCTTATAAAACACTTGTATATAATACTAAATCTATATTCTTATAACATGCATCTTTATGTAAATATTGTACAATTATTACAATTTTTACCTAAAATAAATAAAAAAGAAATAAAGAAAAATAAAGAAAATAAAAGACTGTATATATGCCATAGATACAGGCTGACCTGAACTTCAAGAGAAGGTCAAGACTTGACCTGATCGACTGGGAATAAAGCAGGGGGAGATAGGGCCTTTAATCAGAAAATCCAAAAAATATTTTTTGTAAATACTTTTCATTCTTTATTTATTCTGTGTATATTTGTATAAAACTTATACTATTGTATTTGCCCATAAATTGACCTCAAATTAAATAAAATTCTAAACAAAAACTTGTAAATAAAAAAGTTTCCTAAATAGTAAAAAAACTTTAAAATAAAATCGTGTACAGAATAAAAATAATTACACTCGGAAAAAGCCATAAAGCGATAATTGAAAGACCAATTCCGGCTCCATATGAACTCGAATTGAATCAAACTCACTTCCATTATATTCTAAATTAAATTATCTTTAAAATAGTGGTTTCATAATTTTTGGAGTTACCGTTTGAAAGATGATTTTCTGTAGTCGTTTTTGCAATTTTATAATTTATTTATTGTATATATTTATCCATATTTATTTTATACATATTGTATTTGTAAATAATTGTAGATATTTATAATAATTATTTAAAATAAAAATAAAAAATAAAAAAATACATTATTTCCTTATATAACTATGTATATAATGTACCATATGTATATATTAAATGTATAAAATTAATTTCCTTAAATAACCACCATAAAAATTTAAATAATTAACATTTATTATTTAAATAAATCAAGTGATGAAAATAATGTATTTATTTAATAAGTAATACAATATGTGTATATAATTTAATAAATTCCTTAATTAACCCACCATTAAGGTGGCTCATTAAGTTGGTGGTTTTTATTATTTTATTTAATTTAATTCCGAATTTTATTTTATTTTATTTATTTATTTTATAAATTCTACCATTAACATCCTTCCTTTTTTCTCTCAATTCAAATTTTGAAATTCAAATTTTTTATTCTTATTTATTTGACTCTACTTCCCTAATTCACACTTGATCAACCTTTGGTGAGAGGAGCCTAATCTCCAAGAGAATTCTTGTCGTAGAAAGGTGCCCGGCTTCCGAGCCGTCCGGTGATAGCGTGTCAGTCCTCGTCGAGGCCATTACAACTTTCATCTGATCCCACATTGAGATCCACTTTATTTCTCATTTTAATCTTTCATTTAGATAAGTTTAGGTTTAATTTTAGTTTTAATTCAATTCTCAATTTTTAATTTTAGATCTTTGATTCTCATTATTAATCAACCATCATAATTCAATCTGCCCCAATTCTGATTTCATAGTAATCCTCTTAAACTATCCACGTTCATGTTCTACCTCATGCAACCACTCATCTCGAGCCACGTACGGTGGTTGGAGACCCGACTCTATTCCATCACGACCGCCTGAACGTCTCCTTAATTTTTTGACCGAGCCATCATGCTCGAGTCAGTTATCTTTTTATTTAATTGCAGGTACAAGAGATTAAAAAAAAGCAAAAAAAAAGATTTAGTTACTATTCTTCAAAAAAATACAAAAAGGGAAAAAAGGATTTGGGCGGCAGTGCCAGCCACCATCCACCAGCCCCACCACGCCCACCTCCGCTCTGATCTGCCGCTGAGCCCAACTCTGGTCGCCATAGAACCACAATCTCCGCATAAAGGGCGTGTGTCACCCATCTCCACGCCATCGCCTAGCCAGAGGAGAACACCGTCGATGATCGCCCCTGGCGACCACCGCCACCATCACGATAGCGCCAGCCACCCAGTGCCTACCCATGCACCGCCATCCTACCACCGCAGTTGTGCATGCCCCTCCGCCTACGCGAGCAGCTCCGCTCGCGATCGCCGTGTCCCACGTGCTCCTTCTCCCGCAGGAGCCTGAAAAATGAAAAGATAGGAGTCACTAAGTAATGGCCTGATAATTCGGGCTCACTGTCACTGAGGCGACTACTCGAATCCTCTCGTTATTCAACAATTAACCTACAAAAGTAACTAAGCAATTAAGAGCAAGAGATAAAATTTATTACAACCTTCTAAGAATTTATAGTGGCAAGCAAGTAGGGGTCGATCACAGGAAGCAAAGGAGTAGAGCAGGCAAGATACAAGTCATGCACCAAATATCTTCTCAAACATTTAGCCAAGTTGCAAGTCTTTGTGGGTTTTTAATTATATATTTTTTTTAAATTTATATTTATTTTTATCTTTTATATTTTGATTTTGAAGTTTCTGATTTAGTATTTTCTTTTTATATTTTATATTTTTATATTTTCTTTTTCTTTTAAGAATGATATAAAACTATATAGAGTATATATACACTATATGAAAGAGAGAGGTAGTATACATTAAAAAATAGGTAAAAAAATAAAAATACAGCAAATAAAATATTTTTATGCTTATTATAGTTTTCTAATGTTTTTGTGTTTTTTCTATATTTTTCTATTTTTTTTGATATTTTTAAAGTCACAAATACTCAAAACAGGGAAGAAAATAAATGCCCAAAATTAAAATGGAGATGAAAAATATAAAACAGAGTTAAAAATTCATCAAATTAATAATAAAATAACAATAATAGTCTAAAGAAAATTCAGGAATAGAAATTATATTTTTACAATTTGTTATGAATTTTTTATATTTTTATAAAGGTTATATAGGTTTTGCAATTTTTATGAGTTTTCGTCTATAGTTTTTTAGGGATTTTTGGCCTGAATGTTAAGCACGCATAAATAACCAATTTTTTTTTGAATTTTTTCAAAATGTTTTCATAATTTTTAGGTATTTTCTAATGCAAATAGGAACAAAACTGCATGTTTTTGAATTTTTATAAATGATAAAGTACTTTAAAAATGCAAAATAAAAATATAACATGAAAGTACAATGCAACCGAAACTTACGCCTATTTTTAAGGATTTTTTCGAAGCTCGGGGGCCAGACTGTAAATTTCACAGAAATAATCAATTAGGTATTCAACTTTCAAGACCAAAACACAATCGATAGAACCCTAAGGGTAGCTTTGCAAAATCACCAAAATCACGTGTATAAACACGTGCGACACAGGAAAGGACCAAATAATGATTTTAAAAAAATCCATGGGTTTGTTTACAAATTTTTCAAAAAGTTATAACTGCATTAAAAAGTGTATGGACTAAACAACAATAATGAAAGCCCCAGGGGCCTGGCCGTAAAATCACCACCTCACGTAAAGCATCACGTGAAATGACGTGGCCGATGACTAAACCGTAAATAAGAAAAGTACGGGGGCTATTATGCATATAATATAAAACAATATGAATGACAACTGAAAAGATTGACTTCTAATATTTAAATACAGAAAATGCGTGGGTGAAGATTGCAAAATACCCATGCCCAATGGGAGTGGACGGCTGGATCTGCTTTAATAAGACACGTGTCGCTCTCGTGATGGTCGATACCGATTCGCGAGCTGCGGCTGGGATTAGATCCCAGATCAAGATTGGACGGCTCTGGCTCGGCAAATCCAATGGTAACTGCTCGATCTGGGGCTCCTTGATGATTCGACGGCGGAGAAGGCTGGTGGACGAACGGGGAAGAACTCCGCCACGATGAAGTTCCTCTAGCGGTCCTTTTTGCTCCAAAATGGTGCCCAATGCTCCTGCATAGATCCTCTAGCTGCTGGTGGCATCAAAAGGAGCTGGCGGGCACCGGAGAACCTCCACGATGATGAGGTCAAGGATGAAGCCCAGGTTGTTCCGGTGAGGGGTAAAATCGCCACCCAGACGATTCTTTCGATCCAAACACAAGCAGGAAACATTAATAAGGTCGGGGGCAAAATGCCTCGAACCTTCAGAGGGTGAAACAGGGCGCACGACAGCTAGTCGAAGCCTCTCCGGCAAGAGGAGGAGAAGGAGAGGCGGCGGACTTGCTCTGTGCGAGAGCAAGGTGGGGTGAGGTATGTCGGGTGATGAGAGAATGGAGAGAGAGAGAATGGAGGTGCTAGGGGCATCAGAGCGTGACCGAACGGTAGGAACGGAGCGGCAGAGCCGGGGCTCCGACAGTTGAGAGATTTTTAGGATTTTTACGAAATAATCGAGACTTGACGCTATAAATGATCTACGCTACTCTACTGCATTCTAGGAAATTCAAACAACAAAGAAGGTGGCAAGAAGCTCACTGGGGGTACGTTGGAGGGAAGCCTTGGCGAAGTCACTTAGGCGAGCTGGACCGGCCTCGATTCAATGTCAATCGCCAAGAGAAGATTCACACCGTGCTCCTGTTGTCACCAAGAAGATGAGGGGGACCTTAGAGCTGTGGAAGAATGGCAGAAGAGGGATCAAATTTCAAATGGAAGATCTGATGTATTTTTTTACACGTTGACGCGTGGCTCCAAAGGACGAGGAAGATCAGTCGAATCAATGTTCCAACGCCCAAGGAATCACTAGGCATGAATCCTCGATCGAAGGGGAGCAAAAGTCAAGAAAGGAGTAGGCTAATTTGGTGAAAGGTCAAGCCTTGAAAAATCCGAGGAACCAGACAAAAACAAGGTCCTGACACACTATAGACCTCAGTCAGAGAGTTGACCGAGGTCAACAAAAGGGAGAAGCTGGTTGGTCCACGTGGACCAACCAGAAAAATCCCTGGAAAAAGATTTATAAAATCAATTAAAAATAAGTAAAGATTTTATTATTTTAGGTTATTAAATGAAAAATATTTCTTATTTTCTGAGTTATTTTATTATGATTTTTATTTTATTTTTTGGGGTATAAAATTACAAGTTACCTTTTAAAGGCTATATATAGGTATATTTATCTATTCATTTTAATCTTTTATTTTTATTTTGTATTTTAATTTTATTAATTTTTTTATTATTTTATATATTTATAACGTAATTTTATACAATTAAACATATTTTTATTTTATTTTTCTGACGGAATATATATAATTAAAAATATATATGTATAATCTATATAGGTATACATTTTGGTATTTTACCTATATCTTTTATACAAGTATTTTATTTTAAGGTTTTTTAAGAATTTTTTCTTGTTTTAATAATAAAATATATTATAAATAATATTTACCAAATTATAAAAATATGAAATTATAAAAATAATGAATAATAAATAAAATGAATATTTTAATCGGTATAAGTATATAATAGGGGTTCAAAACCTAACTTTACAACCGTAACTCCAAAAAATATAAAACTACTTTTTCATTATATAGCTTATTAAAAGTTATGTACAATTAAAGGTGATTTTGATACATTTTGAGTTTTATTTGAGAGATATGGGTCTGCGAAGTTGGGGTTTTGGATTCTTATTCAGATCATATCTTTTTATCCGCACATTATTTTTGTATGAAATAAATTTTGTATTTTTCTATATTTAATTATCTACAACTTTCATGTTCAAAGTTTCTTTATTTGAAGTATAAAAAGTGGAACTAAAAATAGGTCCCAAGAATGATGGACAATGAATAAAATAAAAGGTAATTTTTATTGGTTTTTTGCCCTTATCTCCCCCTACTTTATTCCTTGTTGACCTAGTCATCGACATGCCTAGGTCTCGAGGTTTCGGGTCATAAAATATTTGAAATATTTTATTCGTTTTCTTTTCTTTTCTTTATTCTATAATTTTGGTTTAAAAACAATATTTTATACACTATTTACACAACAATGCATGGATGATAAAATGCAAGAATTAAGGCTATATACACGCATTTACTAGGTTAAGGCCAAAATGATATAATAAAGATTAAGAAGCAGAGATTCATCAGAGCCCACTCCCCACCTTGCATCTCCTCCCTTCGCGCCAACTCCACCCGCGAGCTCAGCTCGATGACTGCCGCCTCCACCACGATCACTCCATCACTACCCACGCGCCTTCCCTCGACTGCCGATCTTTAAGAACATGGACGGCGCTGCCCCCTTTGGCTCGAGAACAAGGAAAACCCATTGCTTGCGTAAGAAGAAGAGGGGCGGTGCCCCCTTTTCCCTTTGCATGAACATAAGAGTCCCCCAAACAAAAACCCACTAAAAACTTCCAACCCACCATTCACCCCCAGCTCGACGCCACCGATCGCCCGTGCATCTGTCGATCATCCTCCGCTGCTCACCACTCCACCTACCGCCAGATCATCCTCCCGCAACCCTTGCTTGGAGGAGAAGGTAAGGGGCGGCGATGCCTCCTTCCCCTTTTTGGGCGTGGAATAGAACAAAGGAAACCCAATTGTAAAACCCTATTTTTTGTTAAAATACATTATGCCCCCAGATTTCTGAAAACTGCAAAGAAGCCCATGTCAGCTCCAGAGCACGTGCATCACAAGCCTACATTGGGTAATTTGCGATTTCCGTCCTGTTATTATTTCTTGTTAATTTTTTAATGCATAAAAACTAAAAACATTGCTTTTAAGCCCATGCATTCCAAACTCTCAATTACTTGATATTTCTTATTGAAATAAATATTATTTGTGATCAATAAATTCTTTAAAAATTATGTTATGCTCTTGATTAATGTCTTTTCATTGTATAATTTTGTCATTGCATTTTATTTTCATTTGTTATTACTTAAAAAATAAAAAATATCGCATTTTTCATTGTTTGAAATTTGAAAATTCATAAAAATTTAAATATTAAGTCAAAAATTCCAAAAAAATTGAATAGTTTTATTTTTGTGTCTTTTATTTCCTATGTAAATTTCACGCATGAATTATTTTTAAAACCCAAAAAAATTTTAAAATATCAAAAATCTTTTAAAAATCATAGAAAATTGTAGAAATTTCCAGAAATTATGATTTCACTACCTGTTTGTAGATAATTCATTATAGTTTATAGGCAAAAATAAAATCCGGTAACTTTTTATAATGTTTGCTATTTTTAAATTGCAAATATTCATGTCTATTCACTGTTTGATTTTCCTCCTATTTTTATTCATTTTAAAAATATTAAAAATGTGAAAAATCTCTCAAAAATCACAAAAAACAATAAAGACATATTAAAACACAAAAACTTTTCTATGGCATTTTTGATCATTTTTACTATATTTCGAAAATAAAAATAGCATTTCTCTATCTTTATAAATAAACATTCTTTGTAAATCATATCGTTGAAAATAAAAAAACTGAAAAAATTTAAAAATCATTAAAAATTAAAATTAGAAAATATAAAAATATAAAAATCAAAAAATCAAAAAATTAAAAAAGATAAAAATCCTACAAAAAACTAAGATAATTTGCACTTGAATTCCCATTTCCTTTAATTGTTTTTTTTATTATTAGAATAACCCTCACGATTTGTAGCATCCCTGAGTTTGATCGTGTTGCTATACATGTAAAATAAATAGAAAATTCTCTTGCTACATTTTTGTAACTAATTTATTTTGAGAAAAAACTATTTTTTTGTTGAGGGATTATTTGGGTTGCAACGGGCATACAACATTACATCAATAAGATAAAAATCGAAGATCCCTTGCCAACAAAATGGCACCGTTGAGGGGAGTGACACGTCGAGGGTAGTTAGGTTTCTCTTTTGACCTACTATTCTTGGTTGTAAATCTTTGTTTATATTTTACCACATTTAATTTATTGTCCATATTCACAGTATTTGTTTCATTCATTTGTGCTCATATTTTTATAATTGTGTTTCTTACACATTTTTTGTCTTCTTTTTCCTACGAGGGCTCGAAGAGTGAGGGTAACTTTCTTGGGAGAGCTGGTGCACCCAAGCGAAGTAGAGGTGGCTTGATTCTTCACCGAGTCGTAGGAGAGCGTAAGAGGAGGAGAAGAATATTTGAAGGAGACCAAACATTTGAAACAAAATTGCATAGACTTTCATTTATTTATTTCTAGCATTTGAACTCTTGTAAAATGACACTATATACCTTGTTTGTGAGGTCTGTTTCACCAAGTGTCGGTACACTTGAAGTCCTTTGTTTCACGTGGAATTCGTGAGCTACCTATTGATTTCTTTATTAACTTACTTGAGATAGGAAATTAATTAGTTCCAAAACCCTTAAAAAATCATGTACCTATAAAGGAGAACGTATTGGAATTAGTCAAATTAATTGGTTCTTGCCCATTAATAGAAGCTATTGCTAGGATGGTTCACTTCCATCATATAGGTCAGTTTACTTTTCTGTATTTAAATTCTGTGTGGATTACCATGCTGGCGACAAGGTACGCATATCTAATCCCTGCATGCATCATTATATTTAATCGCACATTGGCTTTTCTGATTTTCTCCCTTGTTTTCACTCACATAATTTAAAAAATAAATTTGTCATTCGATAGGCAATTCATTGAAAATATTCAAACCAAGTGTTAATTATTTAAAACTAGGACTGCTAAAGAAAACTTGACCCAAAATAACGTAAAGGAAAATTCTTGTTTTGGGGAGAGTAAATCCCTCATTATCTTCGCATTTTATTTGTCACATACACGCTAAGGATTAATGCCCAAATCCTAGACCTTCCTACGTATTTGTACAACTTTGTGTTTGATCACCGAACTCTAAAATTGACAAGATTAACAATCGATCTTTAACGGTCATCATCGAGTTGAGTAGGTGAATTGAGGGGTTGTGTTTGTCTTGTGTTTGTGTGCATACTCGATCCTTCCACACATTTGCGCCTTTCTCTTTGCATAGCTTGAGTTGACTATCATGTTCTCTCGATCCCTGCCTTTTGTTTCGGAGATAGCCGACTGGAGTGATTTTTATCCGACCTTCACGGATCCATCGTACCCTCTAGCTGGTCCATCTCCCTTTTTCCAATAGGACTTTCCTATTGATTTTTGCACATATACGCCTAACCCATTATTTCAGGAATTGTACTTTGATTTTCACCCTCCCTCATTCCACTCACATGATCTTGGGATTTTGGAGTCACCTTTCATGATGTCCATACTTGAGACCTTGAACCAGATGATGGAGCATATGAATTCGAGGACTAACAATCTATTTAGCATAAATAAGCGCCAGAACGATGCTCCAATATTTGATAATATGGATTCACTTGAGGATGATCATGGGAGCTTGCAATCACCCAAAATACAAAAAATGGGAAAATTTTAAAAATCCAAAAAGATTTCGTGAGACACATTGTTGATACATTTTGTGAGGAGAGGGCACCCATGCTAGATTATTTTCCCACACATTCATTCACCACATATCCCACCTTTGACCTTGAGGATGCCACTGTACAGACTGCTCTTAGCAATCCTTATGTAGATGATGACTCTGATCTCCTTCCTTGTACGGAGGAGATCCAAAAATTCAAAAAAATATTGACTAAACCTGAAGTGGTGGACACTATTCACAAGATCATTAAAGCCCCACTTATACAGGACATGACCCATTTATTTGCTCCTCATCCCAAGAAGAGAAAGCGAAGGAGAAGATCTGAGCGACACATTTTTACCATGGCCACCGCTTCTGCCATCACCCACCGCCCTTCTTCTAGAAAAGGGAACACTACTAGACCATTCATTATATGCACTATTTCTGACTATCATATGATCACACTCTCCTTGATGACTATGCTTCAATTAGCATCATACCCTTCTCGTTGGTACAATCTCTTCATGTAGGGCCTCTCAAGAAAACCAGGATGATCGTTCAGTTTATTGATGGATCAATAAAGTTGCCAAAGGGTATTCAGAGAACACTATCATTTGGATTCAGGGCATGAGATACACTACTAATTTTGTCGTATTGCCCATGGAGACCCCCACCACCGGGGAGCATTCTCCAATCATCCTGGGACGACCATTTATCGCCTCCATGAGAGTCATTATTGATTATGGATCATGAGAGATTCGCTTTCGTCATGTTGATGAGAGCAGTGAGGTCATCACTACACCTACTACCGACCAGAGACCTGCATTTGATGTGATTACACATGTCTTAGCCATACTCGAGGACTATGACCTTGATGAGACTATCAGAGATTTTTGCTGCATGTTGGATTCAACTGAGACCTGGGAATTCCTCTCCAAGAAGGAAGGTTCAGAAAGGATAGACCTTGTAGTTCCCTCTTCTGATACTTGGCGATGTGTTGATGTCATCCGCGGGATCTATACAATTGACACTTTAGAGCAGAGGGAAGACTTAGATGAGACTTATGAGGCTGGATTTCATTTTATTGTGTTCATAGATGAATTTGAGCCTTTTGATGAGGATGATGATCTAGTAGAGGCTCGCCAGGATGGAATTGACCTTGCTTCTTTCGACGATGAATTCGAGCCTTTTCACTTTGATATCTGCGAGAATTCCCAGGCCGGACATGAGCACACTACTTCCTTTGACCGGTTCATGCCTGCACACTCTAAGACCGTTGAGGATACATTCCTGATCGATCCTGATCGGTTTGTGTCTAATGTTGACCCTGATATCAACCTACCCCTTGTCAGATCCATTCCTCAGCGATCCCGCAAGAAGGTCCGTTTTTGATATTCGTGATCTTTGTACATCCACTCCGCTTGTATATTCGCTTTCGTTTACCTCCGTACATCCAATGTATCACTCATCCACCCCATTTTTGTGTGTGCCTAACTTAGGACGTACTTTGTACTAAGTATTGGGGGGGATGGGTGTGGACGGGACAATTGTTCTTCGTTATGTTCATCACTCTTGTCGAAGCCTATACTTAGGGCTCTTTTACCCTAAGTATAGGGGGAATGATGCGTATATTCATTCCTCTTTTCTTTCTTGTCTTTTTATTCATTTTAATGATTCTTTCCACCATTCTCACTCCTGTTCATATCCTTGTCTATACTCAGGGATATCTTACCCTAAGTATAGGGGGAGACAGACCGAGTTGTGATTTATTCACTCCCACCCTTGACCCTCCCTGCTTTATGTACAATCCTGCTATACTTAGGATTAGATGATCCTAAGTATAGGGGGGACGGTCGACTTCTCTTTCATTCATTCATTCCTTCGTTCGTTATTCTTTTCACTTTTCTATACTTAGTACGAGTTATGTCTTCCTTTGCAACTCTTTGATCACTATGAGAACATAGCTTGAGCTAAGTATAGGGGGTGTCATATATATTGTATATATACTTTAGATTTAACTCATACTTTTAAACATATGATTATTTTTGGTATATGTATATAAATTTGTAAAATCCACATGTGTATATAGACTTTGGTCGACTTCTGTCTTAATTAAAAATACACAAAACGCAAAAAAATTTAAAATTAATTAAAAACAAAACAAAACCAAAAATAAAAAAACAATAAAATTTTTTCCTCTTATATATATAATTTATAATCCATGTGTATGCTTGTAAATATTTTACTAACCATTTTTATCTTAATTTTTTTCTTTGTACATATTTCTTGCATTTGTAGGTATATTTTTCAGGATAATATTGACATTTACACTAAGTTTGGAATAAAATTGAAGAATGGAGCTTATTTGGACCTTAATCCACTTATTTTCAGAGAGACTTTATAAGAAATGGAATTAAGACTTTTCAGGTCCTAGCGACTTAATTCTTTGAGTCCATAAGACTATGTTCACATGTCGTCTTGATTAGTCTAAGTATAGTATTTAAAAACACACACGTGATTCTTCTAGACCATGGCTTATCTTAGTCAAGCACTCTACACGTAGCTCTTCATGGAGGAGGTAGAATCTTCTGGCTTGGGATAGCATACGGCTATGTAACAACTAGTGGGAATATCCATCTTCCTCTAGGGAGGGTAGTGCATCTCAAACTAATCTAGTAGCATCGATGTTTAAAGACAGTATGCTGTGGGGTTGCAATACTGCTTCAAAAGAGGGATAGTCTACTAGCTCAAGAGGAAAAACTCCTTATGTACATGCTGCATCTTGTATATATTTTCAAAAAAGAAAGAAAGAGAAAAAATGCGGAATCTCCAAAAGTGGACATGCCTAATTGAAAAGTAAAAAGCCTGCAGGAGTGTATATACAAGTATAGAAAAAAATAAGACCTTCAAAGTCAAATTTTTATAAGCTTGCAACTGGATGACTTGACTACAAAGGTCATGCATCAAAGGATAGGTAGCTACACTAGTTACCGTCCATTCTTTTCTCCATCTCCTCTTCTTGAACTGTGTACTTGAACTTAGAAGGGAATATCCCCGTTCCTCGAGGAAAGAGTTGCTAGACTGAAGGACTAGAGTTACCTTGTTAAGAGAGGTTGTTTCTTTGCTTCTTTTGAGATGGAGAGCTATATTTATTTTACATCGTACAAGTAAAGATTCATAGTCATAAGAATATGTGTATGCAGACTTGTTCTAACCTGACTGTTGAGGAAATCTGAATAGGAGTCTTGTGGAACTTGAAGGATGTTAGGTTTTAAATCCATTTCCCATTAAGGTTCCGCCACACTAATAATCCAAAGGTCTGACAGAGCTTCATACTACAACTTTATGAAGATAAGTTTAATGCTCAGTATTATCCTAATTTCTTTATTTTTCCTCTCTTTTCTTGTATTCACTTATTCTTTCAAATAAGTGTTTGCTAAGGGACTAGCAAAGGTAAAGCATAGAGGGATGATGAATCTGCATTTCATCATCTTTATTCATTTATTCTATCTTAAAATCCCTTATAAAACACATGTATATAATACTAAATCCATATTCTTACTAACATGCATCTATGTGTAAATATTGTACATTTATTACCATTTTAACCTAAAATAAATAAATAAAGAAATAAAGGAAAGATAAAGAAAATAAAAGACTGTATATATGCAATAGATAGAGGCTGACCCGAATTCCGAGAGAAGGTCAAGACTTGACCTGATCGACCAAGAATAAAGTAGGGGGGATAGGGTCTTTAATCAGAAAATCCAAAAAAATATTTTTTGTAAATACTTTTCATTCATTATTTATTCTTTGTATATTTGTATAAAACTTACACTATTTATTTGTCCATAAATTGACCTCAAATTAAATAATTTTCTAAACAAAAGTTATAAACAAAAATATTTCCTAAATAATAAAAATACTTGTAAAATAAAATCATGTATATAATAAAAGTAACCACACTCAGAAAAAGCCTAAAGCGTTAATTGAACCAATTCTGGCTCCATATGAACTCAAATTGAATCAATCTCACTTCCAATGTATTCTAAATTAAATTTTCTTTAAAACGATAGTGATTTCATAATTTTTGGAGTTACGATTTGAAAAATGATTTTCTGGGGTGATTTTTACAATTTTACCATTTATTTATTGTATATATTTATCCATATTTATTTCTATACATAATGTATCTGTAAATAATTGTAAATATTTTTAATAGTTATTTAAAATAAAAAAATTTAAAGCATAAAATGACATAATTTCCTTATTTAACCATGTATATAATGTACCATATGTGTATATTACATGCATAAAATTAATTTCCTTAAATAACCACCAAAAAATTAAATAATTAACATTTATTATTTAAATTATTAAAGTGGTGAAAATAATTTATTTATTTATTTAATTATGTAAATAACCATATGTATATAATTTAATAAATTCTTTAATTAACCCACCATTAAGGTGGCTCATTAAGTCGTTGGTTTTTATTATTATTTTAATTAATTTAATTTCAAAAATTATTTTACTTTATTTATTTTATTAATTCTACCATTAACATCCTTTTTTTCTCTCAATTCAAATTTTGAAATTCAACTTTTTTATTCTTATTTATTTGGCTCCTCTTCCCTCATTCACACTTGATCAACTGTTGGTGAGAGGAGCCTAATCTCCAAGAGCATTCTTGTCGTTGAAAGGCGCCCAACTTCCGAGTCGTCCGATGACAGCGTGTCGGTCCTCCTCGAGGCCATTACGGCTTTCATCTGATCCCACAATGCGATCCACTTTATTTCTCATTTTAATCTTTCATCTAGATAATTTTTGGTTTAATTTTAGTTTTAATTCCATTATAATTTTTTAATTTTAGATCTTAGTTTCTCATTCTTAATCAACCGTCACAATTCGATCCGCCATCGATTCTGATTTCATAATCATCCTCTTAATCTATCCATGTTCACATTCTACCTCACGCAACCACTCATCTCTGACATGCACGGTGGCCAGAGACCCGATTCTCTTCCATTATGGCCACTTGAACCGTCTCCATTCACCTAACCCTTGTTTGATTTTTGGATCGAGCCGTGGTGCTCGAGTCGGTAATCTTTTTATTTAATTGTAGGTACATGAGATTAAAAAAAACAAAAAAAGGATTCAGTTTCTGTTCTTCAAAAAAATATAAAAAGAAAAAGGGATTTGGGCGGCAACGCTAGTCGCCACCCACCAGCGACACTAGGGTGGAGCATGGGCCCGGGCCGGCCCGACCAAGCCCGCTGCCCGGCCCACATCGGCCCGACCCAAGCCCAAGCCCACTGCCTAAATGGGCGGGCATGGGCTGATTTTTTGGCCCATTTATAAAGTCGGGACGGGCTCGAGCTTGCATGTGCCTAGCCCATCGGCCCATTGGTCAGCCCGACTCATGCCCACTTTTACACAATCTGATTGCAGCAACATATGGTTTTTGAATTGTGAAAAAATGCGTATAATATTTTCATTGTTAATCTATCAATCATCTGAAATGTGATCAGTGCATGTTCTTTTGCAGTATAACATTCATTTGTTCTGTAATATCGGAAATTATTGCATGATAAATAATCCTAGTGTGATTATACATCCACTATGTTTCTGTCAGTAACATTTGTCCTCTTCTTATCCTTCGTACTAATCGAAATCCGAAATCAAATGCTGAAGTCCAATCTAATTTTGGAAGGATAAGTAACCAGGTTCTTGCACACTTAATTGTGCTTATTTAGATTTGCCTAAAGTTTCATTTGTATAATGCCAAATCTATATGTTTGAATTGTACAGATCTTTTTGTCTTTTTTTCTCGATGAAGATAAAAGTTCTAACCGTAGCAAGTTCCTAATAAATCACAAAAAAATATAGAAACTGTAAATAAATCACGGAAAACTGCACCTTCTGATTTCCCCTTTCTTTTCATGAGCCGGCCCGACCCAGGCCCGACCCATCATAAGTCGGGCTGGGCTCGGGCTTGGGCCCAGTTCTTGATAAATTAGCGGGCCTGGGCCCGGCCCGTGGGTCCGATATTGTAAATGGGCCTGGGTTGGGCTAAGTTGGGCCCGGCCCGAACCGGGCTCATGCTCCACCCTCTGCCCTACTCCACCGCCGAGCCCAACTCCAGCCGCCATAAAACCACAATTGTCGCACAGAGGGTGTGTGTCGCCCGTCTCCATGCCATCGCCTAGCCAGAGGAGAACACCATCACCGTTCACCTCTAGTGCCACCACCACGGTAGAGCCAACCGCCCAACGCCTCCCCGTGAACAGCCATCCGACCACTGCAACTGCGCATGCCCCTCCGCCTACGTGAGCAGATCCGCTCGCGATCGCCGCATCCCCCGTGCTCCTACCGCTGTTGGAGCCCGCTCCCCACAACACATATCCTCCCGCCGCACCAACACCACCCGCGAACTCATCCTGACGACCGCTGCCTCCACCATGGTCGCGCCATCACCACCCGCGCACTCCACTCGACCATGGATCTGCAAGAATAGGGGCAACGCTGCCCCCCATTGGCTCAAGAACAAAGAAACCCCATTGCTTGCGCAAGAAGAAGAGGGACGACACCCTCTTTTCCCTTTGTACGAATAAAAGAGACCCAACCCGCCCTTATCCCCCAGCCCGATGCCACTGACCACCCGTGCACCCGCCGATCGCCCTCTGCTGCTCGCCACTCCACCGACCGCCAGATCATCTGCCCGCCACCCTTGCTCGGAGGAGAAGGAAAGGGTCGACGCCCCCTTACCATTTTTGGGCATGGAACGGAATAAAGGAAACCCCAATTGTAAAACCCATTTTTCTGTTAAATTACATAACACCCCCCAGATTTTTGAAAATTGCAAAGAAACCTGTGCTAGCTCCAAAGCATGTGCATGTCACGCCTACATTGGGTAATTTGTGATTTCCGTCCTATTATTATTTCTTGTTAATTTTTAATGCATAAAAACTCAAACAATCGCTTTTAAGCCCATGTATTCCAGACTCTCAATTACTTGATCTTTCTTGTTGAAAAAAATATTATTTATGACCAATAAATTCTACAAAGATTACGTTATGCTCCTGATTTGTGTCTTTTCATTATATAATTTTGGCATTGCAATTTATTGTCGTTTGCTATTATTAAAATAAGAAAATATCACATTTTCCACTGTTCGAAATTTAAAAATTGGTAAAAAAATTCAAATATTGAGTGCATGATTTATTTTCAAAGCCCCAAAAAATAACACAATATCAAAAATATTTTAAAAATCATAGAAAATTGTAGAAAATTCAAAAAATGTGATTTCACTTCATGTTTGTAGATAATTCATTATAATTTTTAGGAAAAATAAAATCAAGTAATTTTTTATTTTATTTACTATTTTTAAATTGCATAATATTCCCGTCTGTTCACAGTTTGTTTTTTCTCCTATTTTTATTCATTTTAGAATTCTTAAAAATGTGAAAAATCTCCCAAAAATCATTAAAAATAGTAAAGAGGTATTAAAACACAAAACTTTTCCTGTAGAATTTTTGATCATTTTTACTATATTTTGAAAATAAAAAATAGCATTTCTCTATGTTTGTAAATAAACTTTTTTTATAAATCATATCCTTGAAAATAAAAAATGGGAAAAAATTAAAAATCAACATAATATAAAAATATAAAAACAAAAAAAATAAAAAAAATAAAAAGATAAAAATCCTATAAAAATCAAGATAGTTTGCACTTGAATTCCTTTTTCTTTCAATTATTTTTTTTCGATTATTAGAATAACCCTCGGGATTTGTAGCCCCCTAAGTTCAATCGTGTTGCTTTATAGGTAAAATAAATAGCAAAATTCTCTTGCTACATTTTTTGTAACCAATTTAGTTTGAGAAAAGTACAAAATTTTTAGTTAAGGGATTCTTGAGGTTGCGAAGACTTGTGTATAATTCTCATAAATAAAAACCCATTGAAAATCTCGCCCAACAATCATACGTCCAACACCTCACGGTCAGGAACAACACTCTCCAAAATTGATCCCTACCATCCAAGTGAGCCAAAAATGAGGAACATTTGATCATATCGGACTGTCAGATCCATCTCCGCCATTTTATTCACCACGTGTATCGGTGGTATATTTGCATCTCGGCCTTTGCTTTTGTTTCTATTGGTAAAGAAACCTTGATTGGATACGTGTCATGCCGAAATTAATTGAATAATTGCATATTTTTCTTATTATTGTTTTAATTACATTTCGATCCAATTCATTTTAATAAACATTTAAATTGTGTGAAAATTGCATATATATATATCCTTGTAGTTCTTAATTTTGTTGTCTCGCCTGTCTTTTAAATAGTTTTGTTTGCATAAAGGTCCATTTTAATTTGTATGTTAATTGAAGCCTAATAATTCATTAATCATCATTAAAAATATCTAAAAATCATAGTTAGCTCCTCCTAAGTAGCATTATCTCAATAATTTTAGTTTTGGATTTGTTTAGTATTATTATTTTTAATAAATCAAAAACCTTGTTTTATCCCTGTTTGGAGACGATAATTACTTAAAAATACAAATAGCTTGAAAAATTCTAAAAAAATTGTGGTATATTTATTTTATTTGTTTTAATTTCTATATAAATTTCATCCTTAAAATCCTTATAAAAACCGAAAAAATGCAAAACATAAAAACATCTAAAAATTCATATAAAATCACAAAAAATCTAAAAAAATACATAAAACACACTTTTGAAAACCTTAAAATATACTCTTTTTTTGCTTTTGTTTTCTATTTTAAAATCACAAAACTTCTATTGTATTTTTGTTTGTTGTTTTTACTATTTTTAATTGTTATAAAATCCTTAAAAAATCTAAAAATCCTCTAAAAATAAAAAAACGTATAATAATATCAAGATCCCCAAAACAATTTTATTTTAAATTTTTATACAATTTTGCTATATTCTAAAAATACAAAATCTTACATTCTCTTCTTTTGTTTCTATTTTCCTTTATTTGATTGCTTTATTTTATTAAATATATAAAAAAATTTGCAAAATAAAAATTAATTAAAAAATACATAATCAGAAAGCCATACAAATATAAAATTGAAAATTTCTTAAAAATTTTAAAAATCCACAATAACTAAGGTAGATTTCTTAGAGTTTCCTTATTTTATTTCATTGCTTGTCTTCGATTTGAATAACCATCGGGATTGTTATATCCTCCTTGGGTTCGATCTTGTGTGTTATACTTGCAAATAAATAACAAATTTATTTTTCTTACTTACATTCCTAGTTGATTGTCCGCTTGAGAGTTGTAAATAATCATTAATAATTTTTGTTTGATTTGGGAATTTTCGGGATTGTGACGACATTTTTAACTATTAAATAAAAATCTTTGAAAAATCTCAATCAACAAATGGTGCCGTTGCTGGGGAGGCACGACGAGGGTAGTTAGGTTTTCCTTTTAGCATGCTATTCTTGGTTTGTATATATTTGTTTTTCTTTTTGTTTTCTTATCTTCTTTTTTTCTGTGTTTTCTGTCTCTTATTTTTTGTTATTTTTGTCTTTTCTTTTCTTGTCTATATTTTTTAAATATATATTTTGTGGATCTACTTAGTGTTGAGGAGTGAGCAGTCATATTGAGTACCACGTGCTGTGAGGGAGCTCATACAATGCTTGCAAGATCCGATTTGTCGGACATCGAAAGCTCCCCAAGATCGATCTTTGAGTATTCATTTGAGATCATTTATTCTTACTCTTATCATTTTGCTATATATCCATCTTGTGTTTCTTTCACCACGTGCTGTGAGGGAGCTCATACAACGCTTGTAAGATCCGATTTGTCGGACATCGAAAGCTCCCAAGATCGATCTTTAAGTATTCATTTGAGATCATTTATTCTTGCTCTTATCATTTTGCTATGTATCCATCTTGTGTTTCTTTCTTTCTTTTATTATTTGTTTGTTTTTTTCTTTTATTTTCTTTCTTTTATTTGTGCTCATATTTTTTCATAGCTATGATCTAACACATATTTTATCTCTCTTTCTTGCTAGGGCTCGACGAGCGAGGGCTCCATTCCTAGGAGCGTTGACGCACCTGAGGGAAGCAGAGGTGGCTCGTTTCCTTTACCGATCAGCAGGAGAGCGTAAAAGAGGAGGAGCAGAAGATTAGGAGATTACTTGAGAGCATTTCTTTTTGTTTTTTTATTCTTTTATTCAATTTTATTTTTGTATAAATTTATAATAATTGTTGGCGCTTGCCCTTTTTTTATTTTTATTTGGACATTAGACTCTTACGATTGCGAGGTTTGTTTCGCCAAGTGCCGGTGCACTTGGGGGACCTCACCGTATTTTGTTTTCTTCGCCTTTTCTTTTTATTTGTTTTCTCGCGATTTTTTGTGCTTGAGCCCTTTGAGACAGGTAACCGATTACATCCACATCCCTTAATAAGAATATCTATTCCTATAGATTAGATCGTAGGATTGGATTAGTCAAATAATTAGTTCTTGCCCGATAATAGAAGTTACTGCTTAGGACATTTTTCTTGCATCATTTAGATAGTTTACATTTCTGTATTTATTTTATGCGAGGATCATTTTGCATGTATACTGTTGGAGAAAGGTACACATTTCTTATCTCGTGGATGCATCATTGATTTCTGTCACATCATCTTTTCTGACTTCCTCTCTTCTCACTTAGGAAATAAAGGAACTGGAAAAATCGTTAGCTCATTTATTTGAAAAGGATCCAAAAAAAGTGATAACCAATAAAAAATGGGCTGCTAATTCTACTTGACCTAAAAGAAAATGTGAAGGACATATCTTCATTATTTTGGGGAGAGCAACCCCCTCATTGTTTCCAGGTACTTACCTCCAGACAGAGTGGGTAAGGACGTAGCCTTAAGGTTAGAGCCCAAATCCCTGGACTTGTGCCCTATGCTCTTATACATATCTCTGTGGTATACGGTTGAGATGCAAGCACTTGCCAAAGATGTTAGAAAATTGTTTTGGTGCACTCATCTTCTTATCTATATTTGAGCCCGATATTGATCCCGACAACCTGGGAAGATGGTTCCATTGATTGGGGAAGTTTGAGGATGTACGCTGGGCGATAGAGGCGACTCACCCTGTTTATTTGGTAGTAAGCAACTTTGTGTAGATTTACTAAACTAAAATTGAAAAGATAATTGATCGAAATGTCATGATCTTCACTTATGTTCAATTGGTGAATCAGGGGTTTGTACTATGTTTGATTTCTAGTGTTAAAGATCCCTTTGCGTACTTTGCACCTTCTTTTCATTTTCTTCTTGGTTGACCTCGTGTTCTCACATCTTGCCTCTTGCCATCAAAGATGGTGGATTGGAGTATTTTGTGCTCGGACTTCATGAGATTATCTTTATATACTCCACTTTGCTCATTTTCACTTATTTAGGATGACTCTCTTCCCGAATTCACTTCTTTTTCTACTTCTCCTCTTCTATCATTAATAAATCCCTTGTTTAAGATTGACCCTAATCTGAAGCTATCATTTGATACTCCTGATTTTCTGAGGACTGATTGAGTGCCTTGCACCTTTTCAGAGCGAGATTCTGTTTAAGGACTCGATGGCACCGCTGAAGGGAAAGGAATCGATTAAAGAGCATCATGAGATCAACAATACGATGTTAGCGTCTATTCAGGCCATCCAGGGTAAATTGACTGAATAGGACAACATCCATGTTGGTCTAGGTGACGTGATCTTAGAGCCTAGACATGACGAAGGAGGGAGGAGAGAGAGGAGGATGGACAGATGAGAGGTGGGAATGGGGGAGCCGATCCTGATCAGTTGAGAGCGGAGCCGAAGCCTACGCTTAGAGATGCTTATAACTCAGGTGCATGGCACATGATTACATGGATACATATTCCTATGGTTCATGGGCATTTCAAGCTGAAGCCCACTATTCTTGCTTTGCTCCCTATATTCCATGGACACATTCACGAGGAGCCGTATATTCACCTCCAGTAGTTTGATCACATTTTTAACACTATTCACTACCCTAACATTCCATTAGAGGTAGTGACAATGACTACCTTCTCGTTAAGTCTCATGGACTATGCCCTTTATTGGATTAATCATTTGGAAAAGGTAGTCACATTTTCGGATGAGTTGAGACTCTTTTCTGAGCAAGTATTATCCACTTGGATGCCTCAACCAAATGCATCGTTGATAGCTAACCTCTCCCAGTTGTTCCATGAGCCTATTCACGAGGTGTGGGAAAGATTCAAAGATTTGACGGAGAAGTGCCCCCATCATAATATTCCCAAGATGAGTTTAGTGCATAATTTCTTCCAGGGGTTGATCTTAGAGAACTAGATGTTGGTAGATGTCACTTGTGGGGGAGCACATTTCAACAAGGATGATGATGTCTTATATCAGATTTTTGAGGAGATGGTAGAGAGCTCTGTAGCTCTTTCTTCTTCACATGCTTTCCAGAAGCTCCCTTTTCCTTCTACTTCTTCAACACCCCACAAGGCTACCAACATGATGACATCTCATTATGTGTATAGGGTGGACAGTGTTGATCTGACCATCACTGGGAATCACTTATCCAAAGATATCATAGAGAATCAATCACAAGAGCTTGAAAAATTACAAGTCATTGAACAATGGATGAAGCAATTGGACAAGATGGATGAGATTACTCGACATCTGGAGCTTCTAGTTTGTACCATCAACTCATGTCAGAGCTAGAGTGCCACATCCAATACACCTGCAATGGAGAAGTCGAGTTCGTCTTGTACTTCAGCATCGCAGAGTACCATAGTTTCTTTCTCTCCCATCCATCACTTTTATTACGTGCATACACTGGATTAGGTTCAGCAGCAGTCTCCTCCATCATGTGTTGTGCCATACTACCCAGAGCATCAGTCCATTCCAGAGCAGTTCTCTCTACCTCTGCCTCGTATCCAGGAGGTGAACGGCATTTTGTTTTATCGTTGGCGCAACTAGCCCCGTCCATCAGGTAAAGGTCAGTATAGTTCCCAATCGAGTTATAGGCCACTTCACTATCATCAGGGAGGAAGACTACCTCTCCAGTACCAACCGCCTTCATAGCCTCACCATTATCCATCTCTGCTTCAGTTCTAGACTTGGAGACATGGATACCAGTAGTTGATGCAACTGAAAAATGAAAATGCGAGAGCCTCTAAATAGTGGTCTGAAAAATCAGACTCACTGTCGCTAATGCGACTACTCAAGCCTTCCCGTTTGTCAACAATTAACCCACACAATCAATCAATCAATCAAGAGCAAGGATTAAAATTTATTATTCCCTACTAAAAATGTACAATGGCAAGCAAGTAGGGGTCGAACACATGAAACAAAGGTGTAGAGCGTAGACAAAAAGTCAAAGTCTAGGTCTAATGAACTACTTAGCCAAACTGAAATTTTTTGTGGGTTTTTAATTTTTAAATTTATATATATTATTTTATTTTATTTTTTTAATTTTGTATTTTGATTTTAATTTTCTGATATTATATTTTCTTTTTTATATTTTATATTTTATATTTTCTTTTTTCAATATTAGAAGATATAAACTATATAATAAAAGAGGTGCTAGGATATTTATAAAAATATGCAAAAAATGCTCAAAAATTCAGAAATAAAAATTTTTTGGACTTTTTATGATGTTTTTACTATTTTTGTGATTTTTGGATATTTTTTAGAATGTTTTTGATATTTTTAAAAACTGAAATAAAGCAAAACAGTGAATTAGCTACTGGCTGTGAGTAAAATGGGAATTAAAAATATCAAACAGCAACAAAAATTTTCCAAACTAATTTCAAAATAAAGATAAGAAAATATAGAACCTATAGGAACTGAGTTTGCATTTTTTAGAGTTTTCTAGAATTTTTTAGATTTTTTGGAAGTTTTAGGGTATTTCTTAGTTTTTAGGGTTTTGGTTTTGAATTTTTTAATGTTTTTTGGAATGACACTAAAATAGGATAAAATAGACAGTAGATAATGTTTTTGGAATTTTTAAGATATTTTAATATTTTCTTGGTATTTTCTAAGTTAGACAGTAGCTAAAATGCCTATTTTTGATTTTTAATAAATGCTAAAATGCAATAAAAATAAAATGCAAAAATATGGCGTAAAAGTGCAAGTTAATAGGAGCTTAAAATATTTTTGTGTAATTTTTGGCACTTTAATGATGCATGCAATAAATAGAGAAAACAGAGAGAAAATACATACAGGCAAGGGGTATTTGTGTAATATTCATAAAAGTCAGGGACCTATATGTAAAATTCCCACAGATTATACAACTAGACAAAATAATTAATGGACCATTCAGAAATGCTCAAACTCGCAGGGATATGCTCGCAAAAACACCAAATCCACGTGCTAGAGCACGCGCCCCAGTCAGGGGTATAACTGCAATTATCAAAAACTCTGGGGGCTTACATGCAAAAAGGCCAATACTTTTATACAGCAGCTGAAAGTTTTAGGTCCTAGAAGTAAACACACAAAAACTCTTGGTTTCCCTTGCAAAAAGCCCAGATGCACGTGACGGGCACGTGCGCCAGGGGGGACCTAGATGTAATATTTAGAAGCTTAGGGGGCTGCGTGTAAATGTTACAAAAATAATTAAACAGCCCACGGAATTTTAGTTACTAATAAACTATTACAAAATTTTGCGGGGAAGGAATGCAAAATTACCCACACAGGGGGCGCATCTAACGGCTGATAGGTTTAACTTAACGCTACGTGGAGCGTCCTCCTTGCGCGATGCCCCTTCGCTGGACGTCCCTGATTAGATGATTGAAGTTGATCGAACGGCAAGGGCTGGATCTGATCCTATGATGGCTGCTATCCTGGGTGATCGGCCTTCGATCGGACGACGCGGAGAGGTCCACCAAGAACACCCGAAGAACAGGCCCCCGTCGAGTTTGAATCGACGAAGGGCAGCTCCTCCGTGCACCTGGGCGGTCCCCGACCACCTCCGTGTACTCCTGTAGGGTTCCTCTGACGTCTGGAGGATCCAAAATGCCCAAGCGAAGGCCAGGGCCCTCCCGCTGCGAGGGTGGAGCTTGGTGGTTCCAAGCTTCCTCCGGCGAGGCGCAAAATTCCCCCAGGCGCGTGGTTGGCTTCCAAACCTGCAAGGAAAGTTGGTGAAGAAGTCGGGGGCAAAATGCCCCGACTTTGTGGAGTATTCCACAAGGGAGTACAGCTGCGTCGAAAGGTGACGTCGGCCGGCGAGACTCGATGCCGACCGAGATTGAATCTAAGTGGTATGATGATGATTAGACGATAGATCGTGACGAGGAAAACGCAACAGAGGGTCTTAACCACTAAAACACTAGGTAACAGTAGAGAAAAAGGGGAAGAAGGGACCTCACCAAGGTGCGCACGAAGAGGCCTCCGGCGAGAACTCCGGCGAGGGGATCAGACTCGATTCAACGTCGCCTTGACTCGACGAGAGGCCCGACGAGTTCCTGCTGTCACCAGGAGTAACGTCAAGAGTCTAGGTTAGGGATTCGGTGGGGGAAGAGTGATCAAAATGAGAAGGGAAGTCGGGGGTTTCATTTGTAGGGTTTGACTGCCGAGTGAAGAGGCCCCAAAGATCGAGGGCTACGAGGCGCGTCAGTGATCCATGCACCAAGGTAATCCTTGGGCGTGTATCATTGATGCAAGGAGAAGAAATGTCAAGAAGACACCATCACCAAAGGGTGAAAGAGGTATCCTCGAAAAATCTGAGAAGTGGGCGGAAAAACCAAGATTCTGACACTTTACAGACCTCGATCAAAGAGTTGACCGAGGTCAACCAGCGGATGATCCTGGTTGGTCCACGTGGACCAATCGGAAAAATCCCTGGTAAAAAGGTTTATTAATTCAATTAAAAATAGAATTTGAATTTATTATTTTTTGGTTATTTAATTAAAAATATTTATTATTTTATGAATTATTTTATTATGAATTTTAATTATTTTTATGAGATATATTTTATATGTTTACTTTTTTGCCCTTTATAGGTATAATGTCTATATATTTTATTCTTTTATTTTTTATTTTGTATATTTAATTTATTTATATTTAGTATTTTATAAAATTATAAAATACTTTTATACACTTAATTATATTTTTTTTCTGAATTATTTTGTATATTTAATAAAATAAAAGTGTGTCTTGTATAGGTATGTATATAAGTATGAAACCTATGTATTCTATATACATCTATTTTATTTTGTATTTCTTTTGGGTTTTTCTTCTGATTTTAATGTACATATATGCTATACATAATATTTACAAAATTATAAAAATATAAAATTACAAAAAGAATGAATAAATAATAAAATGAATATTTTAATCTATACAATTATACAATGAGGGTCCAAAACTCAACTTTCAAACCGTAGCTCCGCCAAATGCGAATCCACCGCCATTAAATAGCTTATTTTATTCTATATACAATTAAAGGTGAGTTTGATGCATTTGGAGTTTTTATTTGTGAGATATGGGTCTGGGAAGTTGGGATTCTGGATTTTTATTCAAACCATAACTTTTCATCTGTATATTATTTTTCAGTGAAATAAATTTTGTATTTTTCTTTATTTAATTCTCTCCAACTTTCATGTACAAAGTTTCTTTATTTGAGATATAAAAAAGTGGAACCAAAAATAGGTCCCAAAATGAATAAAGAATGGATAAAATAAAAGGTATTTTTATTGTATTCTGGCCCTTATCTCCCCCTACTTTATTCCTTGTCAACCTATTCATCAAGATGCCTAGGTCTCGGGGTTTCGGGTCATAAAATATTTACAATATTTTATTCTTTTTCTTTTCTTTTCTTTTCTTTATTCTATAATTTTGGCTTTAAAAACCGCATTTTATACAATATTTACATGTACATGCATGAATGCTAAATTGCTCTTTTTAATGCTATTACAGGCATCTACTAGGGTTTTTGAGGCCAAAATGATAGAATAAAGATGATGAAATGTGGATTCATCATCCCCCTATACTTTACCTTTGCTAGTCCCTAGCAAACACTTATGCAATAAGTGCAAAAAGAAAAAGAAAGAAAAGAAAAAGAAGAACTTGGATTTAGTTTATTTATCAAACTTGTCTTCACAAAATTAGAGTTTGGAGCTTAAGTCGGACCTTTGGAATTTTAGTGCGGGTGGAACCTTAATGAGAACCGAATTTGGAACCCAACAGCCCTTGAGAATCCCAAAACTCTCCCCAAGTCTCCTCAATAGCAAGGTCAGAAATACTTCAATTCATACGTAAATTCTTACGACTATGAGTCTGACTCGTACAGTGTAAGTGATGGTGGCTCTCCCCAACTAGAATGACAAAGAAACTGACTTCTCCAGTATGACAACCCAATGATTCCCCAATCCAATGACTCCATCCTCGAGGAGCGGGGTATTCCCTTCTAAGTTCAAGTGGCAACCAGCTCAAGAGGAGGGGGTGAAGAGAAGAATGGACGGTAGCCAGTGTAGCTACCTATCCTGGGATGCAAGACCAGTGTAGTCAAGTCATCCAGCTGCAGGCACACATATTTGACTTTGGAACTCAAGCTTGCTTATTGACTTTACAATATTTGTACATTCTTTGCAGGCTTTTTATTTTTGTACATGCCAGTACATTTTTTTGAAATACTATTCACAACAGCATTTACATAAGGAGTTTTTCCTCTTGAGCCAGTAGACTATCTCTCTTTTGAAGCTTTATCGCAACCCACAACCTCCTGTCTTTAGACTTCCTCATCACTGGACGGGTTGGGGTGCACTTCCCTCCCTAGAGGAGGACAAATGTTTCCACTTGTGTGCGTCTCATACCGGCAAATCCAATCCCCACACCACTCCAACTGAGTTGAGCCATGTGAAAGGTGCAGGTGTCCAAGTTAGGTCATTATCAACAAGAGTCGTGCGTGTGCTCCGAAATACTCTACTTAGGCAGTCAAGAATCCATTGAACCAAGTCCCGTAATCCTCAAAGAATTAAGTTAACTAGACCTGAAGTACCTCAAATCCAATTCTTATAAGGTTCCTGTTATTAGGTAGATTTTAAGGTCCAATCAAGCTCCAATCTCCAGATTTTATTCAGACTTGTTCAACTATCAAACTTAATCCGAAAAATGCGAATGCTATGCAATGCTATGCAGAAAATATTTTTGTGATGCAATTTTCAAAGATTTTGAACTTTTTATGGATTTTTGAAAAGATGACGATGATGCATATGCATTTTTTGTATTTTTCAAAAGATTTTTCAACTGTTTTTGGATTTTAATTTTGCAAATGTTTTTGGGATTTTTCGAAAACAAAAAGTTTTGGCTAAAAGCTAGGTTAAAAATATGTACAGGGAGTGCTTCTGATATGTACAAGAAGTGGATTTTAAGAATTTTACAGGGTAAGTGGTCAATTTTATACATATATATAAGGGATTTTGGTTGCTATGTATGTATTCCTCAAACTTACTAGACACAGGTTTTTCAAACAATTTTGAAAAACTATAGTCCAAAATAATTTTTACAAACATTTTTGCAAACATGTACACACCTTTGAAAATCATTTTGCAAAGGTTTTCAAAACAGTATATATAGATTTTTCAAAATATTTTTTCAACCATTTTTCAAACCATTTGCAAATCATTTTTCAAACATTTTATTTCACACAAAGAAAAGAAACTTTACAAACCACACATTTTACACAGGTTGAAAACATGTAACAAAATATTTTCAAAATAGATTTAAATAGATGTTCACAAAGATTTTCAAACTATTTTTCAAATATTTTGCAAAAAACATTTTCACCTGACTTATTAATCAGTATATACAAAAAGAATTTAAGGAATGGTAACATCTTTTTGTTAAGGGTTTCTCATGAATTTTAAAGAATTATTAGCCATATTATTAAGAAAATACAAAAGTACGAGTTATGGCTAAAGTATATACGTAGTATATACGACCCCCCTATACTTAGCTTGATCTATGTCCTCATAGATCAGGGGGAAAAGAGAAGACAAAACTCGTACTGAGTATAGGAAAATCTAAAGAATAAAGGAATACATAGATGGATGAACGAATGAGAAGTTGACCGTCCCCCCTATACTTAGGATCAAATAATCCTAAGTATAGCAGACTGTACACAAAGCAGGGAGGGTCAAGGGTGGGAATGAACAGATCATGCTCAGATTGTCTCCCCCTATACTTAGGGTAAGATATCCCTAAGTATAGACAAGAAGAGGAGACAATGGAGAGGATCGAAAAGAATAGAAGAAACTCAGGGTGCACACCCCCTATACTTAGGACAAAGTACGTCCTAAGTATAGAAGACTGTCTACAAGGGGGCGACACTTTTTGGATAGATACAGAAGATAGAAAAGGAAAAGAAGAAAAGAAGAAAAGAAGAAAAGAGATGAAAGTGGATATGAACAACTCGGGATGCGCATCCCCCCTATACTTAGGATAAAGTACATCCTAAGTGTAGCAACGATGAAAGGGATGGCATCAAGTAGGTAGAAGATGATAAAAGAAATTGAAAAGAAGAAAAGAAGAAAAGAAGAAAAGTCATTCAAAAATGTTTTGTTGTGCTTGGCCTTCCTCTGCCTCTTTGAAGATATCCAGCTCATCCTTGTACATTACTTGAATCGAGTCAATGACAGCCACGAATGTATCATGTTCAAGGTACGGTTTCAGAAGCCGTCCATTGACTACGAATGGCTGTGCGTCAGCTGACAGATTGGATATCAACACACTTCCGTTGTCACGCACCTGCCTAACCATAAACGGCCCGGTCCATTTACTCTTCAATTTGCCTAGAAATATCTTTAATTTCGCATCGAACAACCACACCTTCTGACCTGGATCAAAGGACTTGCAGCGGATATGCTTGTCATGCCAAGTTTTGACCTTCTCCTTGTACATCAGGCTGTTGTCATATGCATAATCTCTGAATTCCAATAATCTGTTCAGATCCACTTTTCTGTTCTTTCCTGCTTGCTTGGAGTCCAAATTACAGATGTTAATGGCCCATAAAGATTTGTGAAAAAGTTCAACCGGCAAATGACATGGCTTTCCATACACAAGGCGGTAGGGAGACATTCCCAAGGGTGACTTGTACGCTGTTCTATAAGCCCAAAGAATGGAATCAAGCAGCTGAGACTAGTTCTTGCGATCCGGACGCACAAGCTTCTGTAAAATTTTCTTGATCTCCCTATTTGAACATTCAGCTAAGCCTATTGGACTGCGGGTGGTAGGGTGAAGCAACACGATGTTCAATGCAGAATTCTTGGGTCAGCTTCTTCACCTCTCTATTTATGAAATGACTACCCTCGTCAGATATGAGAATCTTAGGAATCCCGAACCGTGCTATGATGTGATCTCTCAAGAATCGACAGAAAGTCCTATTGTCGGCGGTTCGGGCGGGAATAGCCTCCACCCATCGACTTACATAATCGACAACAAGAAGAATATTTTCATAGCCCTGACTGTTGGGAAACGGGCCCATAAAGTCGATGCCCCATGCGTCGAAGATGTCTGAGATCTGAATGTATTTCAGAGGCATCGTGTCTCTCATTCCTATGGTTCCGCCCATCTTATGACAGTCAGTGCAGCCTTTGACATAATCATCTGCATCTTTGAATAATGAAGGCCACCAGAGGCCACTTTGAAGAACTTTTGCTGCCGTTCGTTTGCCTGAATGATGTCCTCTAGAATCTTGGTCATGACATAAAGCGAGGACACTTGGAATTTCCTCCTGAGGAATGCACCTTCTACAGATACAATCTGCTCCCTCACGAAACAAATACGGATCCTCTCACTGGTAGAAATGGATTTTAGACAAGAATCTATCTATTTTCTACTTAGGCCAGTCCTGTGGGATTTTCTCGGTCACCAGATAATTCACAATGTCCGCATACCAAGGAAGCGAGGTGACAGACAGAATTGCCTCGTTTGGAAAGGTCTCTATGATTGGCTGCAGGTTCAGCTCAGGAGATTCCGGCTCAGGAAGTCTTGACAGATGATCGGCCACCACATTCTTTACCCCAGGTTTATCTTTGATTTCCATGTCAAATTCTTGGAGGAGAAGGATCCATCGGATGAGACGTGGTTTGGCGTCCTTCTTCTGTTGTAAGTACCGAATGACCGAATGATCAGTGTAAATGACTACTTTGGATCCAAGGAGTAGGATCTGAACTTTTTCAGGGCAAAAACTACCGCTAGCAGCTCCTTTTCAGTGACAGTGTAGTTCCGCTGGGCTTCATCGAGCGTTCGACTAGCGTAGTGAATCGCAAATGGTATATTATCTTTCCTCTGTCCAAGGACAGCTCCGATGGCGTAATCTGACGCGTCGGTCATTATCTCGAAAGACTGAGTCCAAATCGGCGGCTGTAAGACAGGGGCCTGGGTGATGAGTTCTTTCAACTGATTAAAGACAAGGAGCACACGATCATCTACAATAAATTCATTCTCCATGCCGAGCAGCTCAGTCAACGGTCTGGCCAGTTTGCTAAAGTCTTTGATGAATCGTCGGTAAAAACCGACATGGCCCAAGAATGACCTGACTTGCTTGATGGTTGTAGGTGGCTCAAGTTTGGAAATCACGTCCACCTTGGCTGGGTCAACCTCCATACAACGTTTAGAAACAATGTGACCGAGCACAATTCCTTCGGTCACCATGAAGTTTCTCTTCTCCCACGAGAGCACTAAATTGACTTCGCAGCACCTCCGTAAGACTCGGTCTAAATAATCCAGACATTGGTCAAATGAATCCCCGTAGACCAAAAAATCATCCATAAAGACCTCGAGAAATTTGCCCACCATATCGACAAAAACTGCAAGCATACACCTCTGAAATGTGGTTGGGGCATTGCAAAGCCCGAACGACATCCGTCTGAAGGCATATGTACCAAAAGGACAGATGAACGTGGTCTTCTCTTGATCTTCGGGAGAAATGGCAACTTGATTGTATCCAGAGTAACCATCCAAGAAGCAAAAATATTCCTTCGTGGCCAATCTCTCCAAGATCTGGTCAATGAATGGTAAAGGAAAGTGGTCCTTCTTGGTAGCGAGATTAAGTCTTCTGTAGTCCACGCACACTTGCCAAGAAGTGGGTACTCTGGTTGCGATCTCCTCTCCTTTGTCGTTCTTCACAATGGTGATCCCTGATTTCTTGGGCACAACATGCAGAGGGCTCACCCATTTGCTATAGGAGATGGGATAGATAAATCCCGCATCACACCACTTCTGGATTTCTTTTATAACGACCTCCCGCAGATTAGGATTTAATCTTCTCTGAAGTTCTCGAGAGGGCCTGCAATCTTCTTTCAGAAAGATGCGATGCGAGCATAATGACAGATTGATCCCATGGAGATCTGAAGTTCGCCAGCCTATCGCCTTGCGGTTGCGTTCAAGAACCTCCATCAGATGAGATTCATGGTCTTCGGTCAGATGTGCATTGATGATGACCAGGTACATGTTCGATTCTCCCACAAGGAAGGCGTATTTCATGTTGGAGGGCAAAGGTTTCAGCTTTGGCGGGGTCTGAGCTGCTTCAGAAGTGACCTCAGCTATTAATGCAGGTGGTGATTCTTTCATCTGTACTGCGTCCACCATAATATGTTCTGCTTCTTCTCTCAAATCTTGACAAAATGTCTCGATAATTTCCTCCTCATCAAAAGATTCTTCAAACATCTGCTCTTAGTTTTGAAGGCACATCACCCCCACGGCAGTCTCTTGCAACACATCAGCATGTTCCTCATCCTAATCGATAAGGGGAAATTCGACTGCGGTCTCCACTTCCTCCTCGGGGCAGAGGAGTTCATGGATCTCATTGTCATCCAAAAATAAGTTGGTGTCTTGAATTTCTGCTAGAAAGTCGCAGTCGTCAGCATACTCAATCACCCTTGCACATGATGCAGATGTCCGTTCGGCTGATGCTACCTCCGAAAGGGTCTCCACTCTGATTGTTTCATTGCCAGCACCGAAAGTGATTTCTCCTGTCCCATAGTTCACTACTGCGTTTGACGTCCGCAGGAATGGTCTTCCAAGTATAATTGGGGTAAGGAGCAATGGAGCCGGGACGTCCAAATCTAATACCACAAAATCGGCCGGGAATGACTTTCCCTGAACCGTGACTACCACGTCCTCCAACAGGCCCCTAGGCCGCTTAACGGACTTGTCTGCAAACTGCAGAATTATCTTTGTAGGCTTGAGCGGTCCCAGCCTGAACTCCGTAAGTAGCGAAGCTGGCATCAAGTTGACAGAAGACCTGCTGTCAAGAAGTGTTCGTTCAAACTCCGGATTGAACATCTGACAATGCACAAGAGGTGCTCCCATATCTGGCTTTTTATCCGGGAGGTTGCTGATGGCATTGACGGTGGCCATTGTGAGGATATGCTTTTCGGACTTGCCACCCTTGCTTCTGGAGTTGTGAGGATGAGGCCGGCGCTTGGTTGTACATGCTTCTTTCAATCCTTTCTTCACGGCTGGCATGTACTCAAGAGCTTTCATCAATGGCATATTCAACACTAAATTCTGGATGATTTCGATAATGGCAGGATCAGACAAAGCATTTTTCAAATTTTTCATTTTTTGTGCTTTTTCATTGCTTCAGGAAAAGGAATATTTACAACATCTTCATCAATTTCATTCAAAAGATTGTCCATACTGTCGTGTACAGGTAGATGATAAAAAGGAATGGGTTCATCTACAATTTGTGGACCAAAAATGACAGGGTCGGCTTCTGGTGCTGGTGTTGGACTTGCTACAGGTGCAATGATTCTCCTGTCAGGAACTGGCTGTGAGGCAGGTGCAGGCATCTCCAATGCTGGCCGATCTCCACCAAGGTTGCTGCTATCCTTTTGTGTTTTGCTATTTTCTTCATTTTTTTGTGATTTTCTGAATGCTGGTGCTGCTCCCAAAATGCTGCTTGGCGCTGGTGTTGGTTGGACTGACAATTCCCCGTCAGATGCAAGATGCTTTCCCTTCACCGTCGTTGATGGCTGGAGTGTCCTACTGCTCCTGAGAGTAACAACATTAGATAAAAAACAATTAAATTCACCTGATTCGGGTTGGACACTGTCGGCTACCTGCTCCTTGCGTCGGAAGTTGTTCGGATTGGCTTCGACCTAGGCTGGTATGACGGTCTTGGCAGCCGTCAGGTCGTCGATCTTCTGGGTCATCTCAGCCATGTTCTTCATTAATTGTTCAAGACAGGCCAGGGCCGGATTAACCGGCACAATCTCAGAAGAATCCCCATGCTGAGGCCTAGAGTGCTGTTATAGAGGCTGAGATTGCGACTAGTAACCCTGAGAAAATTGGTGAGGAGGAGGGTTGGAGGAATACTATGAATTCTGTTGGTTGTATGGAGCAACCAGTTGCTGATTGTATCCTTGTGCACGATATCCGGACTGCTGAGGACCGTGCTGGTAATTCTGCCTCCAGGTGTTACCGTGGGATGGAGGCTGGTATTGGTAGGAAGGCTGGAAGGGTCTCCCACCCTGCTGCTGCTGGTGATAGGGCATGTTGCCCATGTTATGACCCTGAGAATGTCCCTGAGGACAGGTCAGCTGCGCTTCATTGTTCCATACGCCATTGATCTCCTGAATCAGTGGCGGGGGTGGAGAGAACTGCTCAGAGTAAACTGGCTGGGACTCAGGTTGATATACAACCATCTGTGTCTGGGGCTGCGGGGGCTACTCCGGAACCTGCACGTAATACACGTGCTGGACAGGCTGGGGCTGCGGTGGAGTCGGCTGAGGGTTCTGCTGCATTGTAGGCTCCTTCTTCTCAGCATTCGGCTCAGCAGAGGTAGACACAACGTTGCACATGTTGGCATTCAACGCACGAATGAGCTGCTCCAGCTGTTGGGAAATCTGGTCGAGCTTTTCCAGACCCTGGGTCCTCTTCTCAATGATAGACAATTTTTCGAGGTCCTGCGACCTCTTCTCAATGATGTCCACCTTAGACAGGTGGCTCCCAATGATGCTCAGGTTGGAGCTTTCATCCTTGTCCTCAGTGTGAGAAGCCATGTTTACTGGCTTGTTGATGGCGGTTGGCACATTCATGTATGCTCTGGATGAGGATTGGGCGGCTCCTCCTTCAGCCATTTCCTCGAAGACGTTCCAGACCACGTCCTCGTCCTTGTTGAAATGTGAACCACCGCAAGCGGCATCTACAAGCTTTTGGCTCTGAAGTGATAGCCCACCAAAGAAGTGCTGCACGAGACTAGTCTTTTGAATTTCATGGTGGGGGCACTTCTCCTGGAGATCTTTGAATCTCGCCCACGCTTCATGGATGGTCTCGTGGGGCTGTTGGCAGAAACTGGAGATACGAGCACGCATCTAATTCAATCGCCCCAGAGGATAGAATTTATGAAGAAATGCAGACTTCAGCTCCTCCCAAGTCGTGACGACCTTCCCAAGATGGTCGACCCAATATAGGGCCTTGTCATGCAGGCTGAAGGGAAAAGCGATCATCTTGACTACCCCCAGAGGATTACCAGGGTAGTGAGTAGTGGCACAAATGCGGCTAAACTTCTTGAGAAAGAAATAAGGTTCCTCAGTGGTATTCCCGTGGAATGTGGGAAGTAGGGACAAAAATTGCGGCTTTAGCTCGAAGTGGGCATGCATACGTGGAACCTGAATCCATTCTGTGATGTGGCCCACTCCTAGGTTGTATGTTTCCTTTAGTATAGGCTTCGGCTGCGGTGGATCCACTTCCACTGCATCAAATTCTGGTCCTCCCACTGAGAACTCATCTCTCACTTCTTGAAAATTAGGATCTTGGTTTGGATCTTCCTCCCTGCGGTCATCTCTTGCATTGGCCCTCCTCCTCAGATCGTTCAGCATATCTTGGAAGGCGGTCTGGGCCAGGGCTTGATTGGTCAACTGCTGCTGGATGGCTTGAATGGAAGCCAGCAGCTGACTGTTAACTTCGTTCTGCGTAGTATATTGCCCTTCCCCCAGATTGACTTCAGGTTCAGGTGGGGGCTGTGGTCCCTTTCCTCTTCCTCCTGCCATCTCAAAATGAACTTGAATTTCTGGCTCGTGCTCGGGTTCTAAGTCTGCACATGAAAGAATGCCCCGATTAGTCTGAATTGCAGCACCAGATAAAGAGAAATGGTCTGTGTCAAGGTCAACACAGAATTTTGTTAAGGACGACGATTTGTAAGGAGTGAAATCAATTGCCATCCAGAACAGACTGAGTTCGGGACGAGAGTGGTCCCGGTTTATTGAAGAAGACATGGAGTCTGGAGATCGGTCCACGGAGTCTGAACTGGGTTCTCGGGAATCGCCCTGAATTATTGGAGAGGGAAAGTGAATGGAACTGATGTGGGTGTCGATGGAGTCTCGACTAAACTGCCCATTCGTCGCCATCTTAGAGATCAAGAGGAAGATCGATGTGGATGAAAGATACGGGATTCAACAAGGAATAAATGGAATGTAAAACATTAGAAGGCTCACAATGAGCAAGGGTCAACTGGAGGGGGAACAAAATTTGCGCAAAGGGGCGATGTTTTTGATCTTGACCTAAATGCAACTATAAATCAAACACAAAACAAGGGGATTCACCAACTCAACACGTGAAGCCATGAAGGTTCGACTTTTATCTTTGTAATTTTAAACTTGAATTCAGGAAGTTATCTTTCAACGAGTCCTTAGAGCGCAACGCCTATAGGAGTGAGAATACTACCGAAAAGTATTCCCGTACTTGTCCTCCTTCTGTGTAACCTGTAGCTTGCGCTTTTTAAGGTCCTTGTAACCCTTCTTGGATCCCTACTCAGCCAAAGAAAAGAGGGAGGAAGCCGATAGGCGAAACTGATACTTCGGATCTTGCTCGCAATGGAATCACCCGTGAGCGTGCAAGATCCTACTCGGACGCAGACGGTGAGACAGACACACCCGTGAAGGCGTGGCCTATGCTCGGTACTTCGGACAAGGTCGATGCTCACACAATAGTGAGTCACCAATGGCGACCAATCCCTACTTGCCTACGTACGATAGTAGCGCCAATACTTCGGAAATCCAGGCGATACACAAGGCAGCCACAAGCTGGGTTTTTGGCTCTAATCCTTACGAAGCACTCAACTCACTTGGAAGAAGACCTTCCCATGCTGCATGAAAACAAGTGAGGGTGTTACTCTCCCCAATCAATGAGTCCAATTACCAATTTTTTTAGGTCAAAGTTTTCTTAGCAGTCCCTTTTTTAATTTTTTTGGTGTTATCGCTTCTTTTGAGTAAATTCAAACAAGCGCCTAACGATTTTGTATTTTCTTGATCCTACTTTGTCCAAAAACAGAGGGAGAAAAGAGTCGGGAAAAGCCAATGCAAGTCGGCACCAAGATGGAAATCTCACCTTTGTGCCTAAATGATGGATGCAAAGATAGAGGACTTACAGTGAATCTCAGCTCTCTCCATGTGGGATGCAAAGCAGAAATTTATAAACCTACACTACATGCCGGTATGCAAGTGAAAATCGTCCTAAGCAGGCAATTGCTAGCGCTAAGAACCACAAGTTAACCACCAATCTCAAATCCTAAGGTCCAGTCTAGGCTCACCCCTCCTTCTCTCGACACATCGAGTTTAGGAGAAGCGCTTGGTGGGATGAGCTCGTGACGCGCGGATGAAAGAAGAGCGAATCAACTGTTTAACTAAACTAAGTCCAA
This sequence comes from Ottelia alismoides, assembly GCA_037367405.1. Lineage (NCBI taxonomy): Eukaryota > Viridiplantae > Streptophyta > Magnoliopsida > Alismatales > Hydrocharitaceae > Ottelia > Ottelia alismoides. Next base: position 92,524 of record JAZKJV010005642.1, read on the forward strand.
GCACGAGCTATAGGTACATGCAATTGTTGTTAAGGTGTTTGGACCTAATCTAATCGATCAAGCAATGCTTAGAACTAAGGGCTCAATCCACAAAAGAAATGGAAAATGAAAACAAAACCGGAAAATGACTGCGGAAAACATGACAAAATCCGCAGTGAGCCCCCGGGTGAACAAACACCCGGAAATTAGGCCCGAAGTGTCTGAGATTCCAAGTCATGTATTATTACAAATTAATCAAAGTACTCTCTCTCACAAAAAATAAGAAAAAATCTAACTATCTCTCTCTCTCTCAAGCTCTCCTGCTCTCTCCTACCAGCTAGGGTAGAATAGCCGGCTCCTCCTCCCACGGATGCGCAGGATCCCCTAGGCGATCCTCCTCGGTCAGCGGTCCCTCGCAAGAAAACAAGAGATGTGTCAGACAGTTCAAAATAAATTATGCACGAAAAATAAATAATAAAATGGCTAAGCAGATAAAAGACACAAATGTACTCTACAAGTCAATGCTCCCCCGGCAACGGTGCCATTTGAAAAACGAAATTGCGAGAGTCGCTAAATAATGGTCTGAGAAATCAGACTCACTGTCGCTGATGCGACTACTCAAGCCTTCCTGTTGTCAATAATTAACCCACACAATCAACCAATAAATCAATCAAGAGCAAGGATTAAAGTTTATTATTCCCTACTAAAAATGTACAATGGCAAGCAAGTAGGGGTCGAACACAGGAAACAAAGGTGTAGAGCGTAGACAAAAAGTCAAAGTCTAGGTCTAATGAACTACTTAGCCAAACTGAAATTTTTTGTGGGTTTTTAATTTTTATTTTTTTAAATATATTTTTTATTTTATTTTTTTTAAATTTTGTATTTTGATTTTAATTTTCTAATTTTATATTTTCTTTTTTATATTTTATATTTTTTTATTTTCTTTTTTCAATATTGGAGGATATAAACTATATAATAAAAGAGGTGCTAGGATATAAAAATATGCAAAAAATGCTCAAAAATTCAGAAATAAATTATTTTTGGACTTTTTATAATTTTTTACTATTTTATGATTTTTGGATATTTTTCAGAATGTTTTTGATATTTTTAAAAACTAAAATAAAGCAAAACAGTGAATTAGCTAATGGCTGTGAGTAAAATGGGAATTAAAAATATCAAACAACAACAAAAATTTTCCAAACTAATTTCAAAATAAAGATAATAAAATATAAAACCTACAGGAACTGAGTTTGCATTTTTATAGTTTTCTAGAATTTTTTAGATTTTTTGGAAGTTTTTGGGTATTTCCTAATTTTTAGGGTTTTGGTTTTGAATTTTTTAATGATTTTTGGACTGACACTAAAATAGGATAAAATAGACAATAGGTAATTTTTTTTGGAATTTTTTAAGGTATTTTAATATTTTTTTGGTATTTTCTAAGCTAGACAGTAGCTAAAATGCCTATTTTTTATTTTTAATAAATGCTAAAATGCAATAAAAATAAAATGCAAAAATATGGTGTGAAAGTGCAAGTTAACAGGAGCTTAAAACAATTTATGTGGAATTTTTGGAACTTTAATGATGCATGTAATATTTAGAGAAAACGAAGAGAAAATACATACAGGCCAGGGGTATTTGTGTAATATTCATAAAAGTCAGGGACCTATATGTAAAATTCCCACAGATTATACAAATAGACAAAATAATTAATGGACCATTCAGAAATGCTCAAACTCGCAGGGATATGCTCGCAAAAACACCAAGTCTACGTGCTAGAGAACGCGCCCCAATTAGGGGTATAACTGCAATTATCAAAAACTCTGGGGGCTTACATGCAAAAAGGCCAATACTTTTATACAACAGCTGAAAGTTTTAGGTCCTAGAAGTAAACACACAAAAACTCTTGGGTTCCTTTGCAAAAAGCCCAGACGCACGTGACGGGCACGCGCGCCAGGGGGGACCTAGATGCAATATTCAGAAGCTCAGGGGGCTGCGTGTAAATGTTAAAAAAATAATTAAACAACCCACGAAAGTTTAGTTACTAATAAACTATTACAAAATTTTGCGGGGAAGGAATGCAAAATTACCCACACAGGGGGCGCATCCAACGACTGATAGGTTTAACTTAACGCCACGTGGAGCGTCCTCCTTACGCGATGCCCCTTCGCTGTACGGCCCTGATTAGATGATTGAAATTGATCAAACGACAAGGGCTGGATCTGATCCTACGATGGCTGCTATCCTGGGTGATCGGCCTTCGATCGGACAACGCAGAGAGGTCCACCAAGAACACCCGAAGAACAGGCCCCCGTCGAGTTTGAATCGACGAAGGGCAGCTCCTCCATGCACCTGGGCGGTCTCCGACCACCTCCGTGTACTCCTGCAGGGTTCCTCTGACGTCTGGAGGATCCAAAATGCCTAGGCAAAGGCCAGGGCCCTCCCGCTGCAAGGGCGGAGCTTGGTGGTTCCAAGCTTCCTCCGGTGAGGCGCAAAATTCCCCCAGGCGCGTGGTTGGCTTCCAAACCTGCAAGGAAAGTTGGTGAAGAAGTTGGAGGCAAAATGCCCCGACTTCGTGGGGTATTTCATAGGGGAGTACAATTGCGTGGAAAGGTGACGTCGGTCGCCGAGACTCGATGCCGACCGAGATTGAATCTATGTGGTATGATGATGATTAGACGATAGATCATGACGAGGAAAACGCAACGGAGGGTCTTAACCACTAAAACACTAGGTAACAGTAGAGAAAAAGGGGAAGAAGGGACCTCACCAAGGTGCGCACGAAGAGGCCTCCGGCGAGAACTCCGGCGAAGGGATCGGACTCGATTCAACGCCGCCTTGACCCGACGAGAGGCCCGAAGAGTTCCTGCTGTCACCAGGAGTAACGTCAAGAGTCTAGGTTAGGGATTCGGTGGGGGAAGAGTGATCAAAATGTGAAGGGAAGTTGGGGGTTTCATTCGTAGGGTTTGACTGCCGAGTGAAGAGGCCCCATAGATAGAGGGCTACGAGGCGTGTCAGTGATCCACGCACCAAGGTAATCCTTGGGCGTGTATCATTGAGGCAAGGAGAAGAAATGTCAAGAAGACACCATCACCAAAGGGTGAAAGAGGTATCCTCAAAAAATCTGCGAAGTGGGCGGAAAAACCAAGATTCTGACACTGTACAGACCTCGGTCAAAGAGTTGACCGAGGTCAACCAACGGATGATTCTGGTTGGTCCACGTGGACCAACCACAAAAATCCCTGGTAAAAAGGTTTATTAATTCAATTAAAAATATAATTTGAATTTATTATTTTTTGGTTATTTAATAAAAAATATTTATTATTTTATGAATTATTTAATTATGAATTTTAATTATTTTTATGAGATATATTTTATAAGTGTACTTTTATGCCCTTTATAGGTATAATGTCTATATATTTTATTCTTTTATTTTTTATTTTGTATATTTAATTTATTTATTTTTGTTTAGTATTTTATAAAATTATAAAATACTTTTATACACTTAATTATATTTTTATTTTATTTTTCTGAATTATTTTGTATATTTAATAAAATAAAAGTGTGTTTTGTATAGGTTTGTATATAAGTATGATACCTATGTATTCTATATACATCTATTTTATTTTGTATTTCTTTTGGTGTTTTCTTCTGATTTTAATGTACATATATGCTATACATAATATTTACAAAATTATAAAAATATAAAATTACAAAAAGAATGAATAATTAATAAAATGAATATTTTAATATGTACAATTATACAATGAGGGTCCAAAACTCAACTTTCAAACCGTAGCTCTGCCAAATGCGAATCCACCGCCATAAATAGCTTATTTTATTCTTTATACAATTAAAGGTGAGTTTGATGCATTTGGAGTTTTTATTTGTGAGATACGGGTCTGGGAAGTTGGGATTCTAGATTTTATTCAGACTATAAATTTTCATCTGTACAATATTTTTCAGTGAAATAAATTTTGTATTTTTCTTTATTTAATTCTCTCCAACTTTCATGTACAAAGTTTCTTTATTTGAGGTATAAAATGTGGAACCAAAAATAGGTCCCAAAATGAATAAAGAATGGATAAAATAAAAGATATTTTTATTGTATTCTGGCCCTTATCTCCCCCTACTTTATTCCTTGTCGACCTATTCATCAAGATTCTTAGGTCTCAGGGTTTCGGGTCATAAAATATTTACAATATTTTATTCTTTTTCTTTTCTTTTCTTTATTCTATAATTTTGGCTTTAAAAACCGCATTTTATACAATATTTACATGTACATGCATGAATGCTAAATTGCTCTATTTAATACTATTTACAGGCATTTACTAGGGTTTTTGAGGCCAAAATGATAGAATAAAGATGATGAAATGTGGATTCATCAGCAGCCTGCATGCCCTTACCAGTCATATCATCAGCACCTTCATATTTTGGGTATTTTTGCTCGCATTCTCCTCCACCTCCTTATTATCAACAACAATATTTTGGGTACCATCATCCGCATTACTAGAAGATAGACCATTGTTGAGCATCCCGAGGCACCTCAGTGAACCCAACCCTTGATCAGCTTGCCCTTCTAATGAAGAATATGACAAATCTAACTCATAGACTCGATGACCTGACCATGACAATGACACTTATTCCAGCCCAGGTCAAAGCCAATCCCAACAATTTTAGATGCAAGAAGCAGGTAGCCCATGATCCATCAACCCTCGAGACAGGTATGACATTTGATTTTACATGTTTATCTGACGCCATTTCTCTCAAGAGCAATAGGAGATTGCAACCGCCTGCACAAAATTTGGGATTGGGGGATTGAGCAGTTCAGAGATCTACATCGACACCATCTTCTTCACCAGTTGAGCAATGATCTAGAGTTATAGTTCCAAATCTTGGAGGATCATCATCATATTCTTCTTCTCCACTACCACCACCACCTTCAAAGAATAAAGAAAGATGCAGTGTCGAGTCAGCTTCGAGGAAGAAAATACCCGTCACAGAGTCTTCTTCAGCACCACCAGATCGAGCAACCCATACTGTCTTACCTTTTGTTTCTATTTCTTCTACATCTATATTAGATGATACTGTACACCATGTTTCTGACCATCCATTTGTATATGCCAATTCTGATATAAATAAGAGAAATGAGTAGTTTGATGTTTTTCATTTGCATTAAATAAAAGAAAAATAAAAAAACAAAACATATCTATTTGATCCTAGAGTGGTAGAGATATTAGAGAACATCTTTTTAGAGATTCTTCTCCTTATGGCCATGGAGTACATACCCGCAAGTAAAAAGGGAATGAAAGTACTAGGAAGCGTCAACCAAAGCAAAATAGATGCCATAGAACAGATAAACATATATTGACCATGGCCACAGTCTACGCCATTAGTAACCTCCCTCCAAAAAAGAAAGATAAAGGAGAACCTCACATCCGTTGTCTGATTTTTGATTAGGAGTTTGATTGTACTCTACTCGATAGCGGATCCTTAATCAATCTGATGCTATCCTCGCTACTCACTGAGTTTGGGTTGGGGCATCTTAGATCAACCAGGATGATCCTTTGGTTTGTTGATAGATCGATCAAGAGGTCAAGGGGCATTCTCGAGGATGTTATTGTAATGGTGCAAGGCATGAGCTTCCCGATTGATTTTCTCGTTATGGATATGGATACACATGAATAGTTACTCCATACCCCGATCATACTTGGTTGGCCATTCTTTTGAACGATTATGTACTGGAGAGATCACCTTTTACTCTCATAGTGATAAGGTGAAGATTGAGACGATCCCAGATCCGAGGCCATCACCACCACCAACAATAGACGCGAGAGAGACAAGTACATAGGATTCTGAGGACTGTGATTTTCTAGCTAATATTCAAAAAACTAATCTATTTACTGATTTCATGGATACACAAGGGTTCCTTTCTTTGAATGAACCCCTCGAAAGCACATCCGATATTAGCTCCCTTGTTGATGATTCATAGTTGTTAGCTGATGGATTGTTTGGGCTATATTATGAGGATCAATCTGAGTTACTTTCATATGAACATTTTGAGATTCCTGAGACACATTCTTCTGATATTACTATTGACATACCTCCTGTTGAGATATCTGAGCCACATATTGATTTTCCTGAGATACATGCCAAGGAGATCATTTCTTCTGAGATTAGTACAGAGATCTCTTAGCCATTCATTGATAAGTTCTCTGAGATCTTTGAGCGACCTAATGAGCCGTACCTATCTGAGCAGAGAGCATTCCTTGTAGATCTTTCTGATACATTACATGCTGAGCCAACAATAGCCACAGTGGACAGTTCACAAAATACAGATCATTTACCTTCTACCAGTGCAGTTGCAAAGGTTGTTGTAGAGCCGATTAAGACATTACTTGAGCTCAGAGTTCTACCCTCATCTATGAAGTATGCCTTCCTTGTAGACGCCCATCAGATGTTTATGATCATCATCAGTTAGTAATTGACTGATTGACCATGAATCTCGCGTGCCAGAGGTTCTTGAGAGAAACTGTAAGGCTACTGGCTGGAGTAATTCGGATCTCTGTGGGATTAGTCCAGCTTTGTGCTCGCATCATATCTACTTAGAGGATGACATCAGGTCGACCCATGAGTTTCAGCATCGTCTGAATCCTAATATCTGGGATGTTATCATGAAATAGATCATGAAATGGTGCAATGCTGGCTTCATTTATCCCATTTCATATTCCAATTGGGTCATCCATTGCATGTGATCTCGAACAAATCCGAAAATACAGTTGTGACGAGTGATCATCGTAAGGAGATTCTGACTCGTGTACCCACTTCATGGTGTGTCTATGTAGATTACTAGTGCTTGAACTCAACGACCAAGAAAATCACTTTCCACTTCCCTTTATTTATCAGATTATTGAGAGGTTGGCATGGAAGGACTTCTTTTGTTTCTTGGATGGGTACTTGGGATATAACAGGTAGAAATCACTCTTGAGGATCAGGAGAAGACTAGTTTTACTTGTCTGTTTGACACCTATACCTTTAGGTGTATTCCCTTTGGATTGTGTGAAGCTCCCCCTACATTCCAGAGGTGTATGTTGGCTATTTTTGCCGACATGGTAGGTAGTTTCCTTGAGGTCTTCATGGACAACTTCTAGATCTACGGGGATAGTTTCGACTCATGTCTTAATCATTTAGACCGAATACTTAAGAGATGTTGTGACGTAAACTTAGTGCTCTCATAGTAGGAGAGTCACTTTATGGTGACTAATGGGATTATATTGGGCCACGTCATCTCCAAACATGGTATGGAGGTTGACCCAACTAAAATTGATGTTATCTCCAAGTTAGATTTGCCGCAAAGGTTGAAGCAGTTGAGGTCTTTCCTTGGTCACATTGGATTTTATAGATGATTCATCAAGGACTTCAATAATATCTATAGGACTTTGACTGAGCTTCTACGCTAGGAGAGTAAGTTTATTGTTGATGAGAAAGTCCTCTTTGCCTTCCATCAGATGAGAGATCTGGTTACTAGCGCTCTTGTCCTTCAGCCATCTGATTGGTCTCTCTACTTTGAAATCATGACAGATGCGTCAGATTTTGCAATTGGATCTATTTTAGGGCAAAAGATAGGATGGGGTACCATTTTCCATAGGCTATGCTAGTAAGAATCTGTATGAGGCACAACACAACTACACAGTTACAAAGAAGGAGATATCAGTAGTAGTGTTGGTTTTAGAAGAGTTCTGCTCCTACTTTTTAGGTTCACATGTGATCATTTTCACAAATCATACTGCCATACGACATGCTATGAAGGATGCCAAACCATGCCTTATTAGATGGATCCTTCTCCTCCATGAGTTTGATTTAGAGATTAGAGACAAGTCTGGAGTGAAAAATGTTATGATAGATCACCTTTCTTGAAGATCAGATGTAGAGTCCCCTAAGCATATACTACTTCCTATTTTAGAGACCTTCCTAGATGAGGCTATTTTTTCTATTTCCTCACTCCCAAGGTACATTGATATTGTGAACTATCTTGTCTGTAAGAAAGTTCTACAAGATTGGTCCAAGCTTAAGGTAGACAGATTCCTATTAGAGATTCATTTTTAGTAGTGGGAGGATCCATACCTGAGGGTGCGAATTGTATTTGGAGGAGGTGGATTCCTCAGGAGGAATACACCTGTGTGCTTGTGAATTTTCATAGACTAGAGGCCGGTGGGCATCATTCGGGGAAGTGCATGCATGGAATGTAGTTTAACGTGGCTTATGTTGGCCAACTTTGTTCAAGGATGCTATAGATTATGTTCGAGGTTGTACTGATTGCTAGAGAATGGGAGGACCCGTTTGTTTCAAAGATACCATGCCCTTGAGATATATCCATATTTTTGATGTTTTTGATGCTTGGGGCATAGACTTCATGGGCTCATTCCCTGTTAGTTAGGGATGTCAGTATATCCTGCTTACCGTAGATTATGTTAGTCGTTGGGTGGAGGCGATCCCCACCAGAGTCACTGATAGTTGTACAGTTTGTTTCTTTTGTCAAGGACAACATTATTGCGTGGTTCGATGTACCAAAGACAATCATTTTAGATGAAGGAAGCCATTTCATCAATCGAGAGGTCATGAAGCTTGTGAAGAAGTATGCCATTGAGCATATAGTTGCATCTCCTTACCACCCACAAACTAACAGCTTGGCTGAGATTTCAAATAGGGAGATCAAGACGATACTTCAGAAACTTGTACGTCCAGATAGGAAGGACTGGTCCCATATGTTTGACCCAGTTCTATGGTCTTATCAGATGGCACATAAGTCTCCATTGGGCATGTCTCCCTATAGATTGGTTTATGGAAAACCATGCCACTTGCGAGTTGAGCTGATTCACAAATCTTATGGTCTCTCCGTGTATGCAATTTGGATTATGAGAGAGCAGGCCAGAGTAGAAATTTTGATCTGAACAGATTGCTGGAATTCTAAGATTTCACCTACGACAACTCACTTACATGTAAGGAGAAAGTCAAGCATTGGCATGATAGACATATTAGGAGAAATACTTTCATCCCTGATCAGAAAGTATGGTTGTTTGATATGAAATTGATGTTATTTCCCGACAAACTCAAAAGCAAATGGTTAGGGCCATTATTGTGAGAGCTGCGCGTGACAATTGTAGTATTATCATATCTGGATTGGCATCTAACGCACAACCATTTGTTGTGAATGGATAGCTGCTGAAGCCATATCTAGATCATGATACATCTTATCTGTAGTTTATTCCATCCATTTGGTATCAGATAATGATCTTTTGACATCTTCTACTTCTGATACATAAGCTGATATTCTTTTGTATATATCCTTTCTTTTTATTCTTTCTTCTTTTGTTTTTATCATTCACCTATTTTCTCTGTGTGTGCTATACTTAGGATGTACTTTATCCTAAATAAAAGGGAGGTGAATGACTTGAGTTGTTCTTTTCTTTTCCTTTCATCACACTTATTGTTTTTGCCTATACTAAGGGATCCTTTACCCTAAGTATAGGGGGAGTGATGTCGTTCATTTCATTCTTCTTTGACATGTTTATTTCATTTTATTTATTCTGTTCCCTTGCTTGTCCTTCAACTTGTTGATATTCTTTTTATATACTTTGGGATCTTTTACCCTAAGTATAAGGGAGGACAAATCGAGTTGTTGAATTTATACATTCTTTTCCTTAGTCTTCCACGCTTGTACAGTCTCTATACTTAGGACTATTTGATCCTAAGTATAGGGGGATCACTGACTTCTATTCTTTTCATTCTTTATTCTTTGAGTCATCGTATAGTTTTTTTTACTTTTCTATACTTAGCACGAGTTATGTCTTCCTTTATCGCTTCTTGGTCACTTTGTGGACATAGTTCGAGCTAAGTATAAGGGGTGCCATATATACTGTATATGTACTTTAGAAATAACTCATACTTTTGTTTATTTATAATATAACTAATAAAATAGGAATAAAAATGTTTGTAAAAATTCTAAAAATTCTTTGTAAAATATTTTTGTAAATAGTTTTTTAAAATATTCTAAAATTCTGTTGTAAATAATTTTGTAAAATATTTGTAAATTCTTTATACAAATGTTTTGTAAATGTAAAAATTATTATACAATTTCTTTCTTTATAAAATTTTTGTAAATTATTTTATAGCAAAAATATTTATATTGTAAAATTGTTGGTAAAATATTTGTAAATAAAATCTTTGTAAAAATGATTTGCAAAATTTTGTAAACTAGTTTTGAAAGCCCTTTGAAAATGGTTGTAAAAATGATTTTGTAAAATTTTATAAATATTTTGTAAAATGATTTTGTAATTTTTTTTGTAAATGTATGTAGAACTTTTGTAAAATTGTTCGTAAATTATTTTGTCACCTTGTATATAAATAACTTTTTTGTACATATTGTATGTATATACTAATTGTAAAAATATTTGTAAATAAAATTTTCAATCACCTTGTAAATATGTGAATAAAAATTCTTTGTGCACAAAATTCTTTTTATAGAATCCTTTGTATAAAACTAGTATATACTTTAATATAACATTTCTTTATTAAAATTTGTAAATAAAATTCTTTTGTAGATAAAATCCATCTTGTAAAAGTTGTATATACAACTTGTCATTAGTCTATTTGTAAAATTTCACCTAAAAATTATGTAAACTTGTATATATGTTTTGTATAAAATTCATCTAAATTTGTAAAAAATCCTTGTAAATTCTTGTAAATGTGTATAATTCTCTTTATTAAAAAAATCCTATAAAAATTGAAAAACTAAGATCCATAAAAATTTGTAAAACTCTCTGAAAAGTTGTTAAAAAATATTTGGCTTGTCTTTCATTTTCTTTTCTTTTCATTGAAAAAAATGCTTTGAATATATTTGTGCATTTTTCAGAATGATATTGATGATTAAACTAATCTAGAATAAAATAAAAGAATGGAGCTTGGTTAAGACCTTAATCCGCTTAATTTGAGAGGAACATTGTAGGAACTGGAGTTGAGACTTTTCAGGTTTAGTGACTTAATTCTTGAGTCCACAAGCCTATGTTCACATGTCATCTTGATTGGTCTAAGTAGAATACTTCATACACATGCATGGTTCTTTTAGACAACGACCTAACTTGGACAATCACTTTAAACGTATCTTTTCACTGATGAGGTGGTGAGGGTTAGAATCCTCTAGCAAGAGACATGTAAATGGAAACATGCGTAGTCACCTTAAGTATCCAGTGCACCCCAACCTAGTCTAGTGGCATGGATGTCTAAAGACAAGAGCTGTAGGTTGCAATAAAGATTCAAAAGAGGGACGATCTGCTGGTAGATTTTTCTAAGACCCCCCAAAACATGTGTAGAAAGAAAGATTCTATATCCATAGGGGCACAATAAAGATCTATGCAGTGCAAACAATTCTTTCCTTTATGTATAAGAAATATGTATCCAAATAAAAAAAACCATCATTCCTGTATATATTTGACCACATTGGTCAAGCTTCAGAGAGATTGCAGATCTTCGTGGAGACTTGGTTACACTGGCCAACTTCATAAAGAGATGGGGCTACACTGGCCACACTCCAGTTCTCTTCTTATTCTTCTACTCCCCCTTTGCTTATGGATATAACAAGTACTTGAACTTAGAAGGCAATACCTTACTCCACGAGGAAAGAGTATCTAGATAAGGGAAATAGGGTTACCTTGCTAAGAGAAGGATGGTCTTTGTCATTTCTGATGTCGAGAGCTATATTTCACATACACCGTACAAGTAAGATTCATAGTCATCAGAATTTACGTATGAGGACTTGTTCTGACCTGACTGTTGATGCAATCTGAATAGGATTCTTTAGGAACTTAGAGTCTGTTAGGTTTTAACTCCAATTCTCAATAAGGTTCTGCCAAACTAATAATCCAAAGGTCTGATCGAGCTCCATACTTTTATTTTATGAAGAATAGTTTAAAAATCAAAATTATTCTAAGTTCTTTATTTTTCCTTTCTTCATTTTTTTTTACTCACTTATTATTATAATAAGTGTTTGCTAAGGGACTAACAAAGATAAAGTATAAGGGGATGATGAATCTACATATCATCCTCTTTAGTCATTTATTTTACCTTAAAATCCCTTCTTAAAAACCTTTAAATATCAATAAATAAATGTTTTTATGATTCTTTATTATTTTGTATATATTATATACAAACCATTATCTTTAAACTAAAATAAAGAAACAAATAAAAGAAAAATAAAGAAAATAAAGGTTATATATATATATATATATGCAATAAATACATGATGACTCTAACCTAGAGAGAAGGTCAAGACTTGACCTGATCGACAAGCAATAAATTAGAGGGAGATAAGGCCGCTTGTAGAAAACTAAATAAAACCAAATTCCATTCATTCATTATTCATCAATTGCACATACACCATTATTTGCATTGAATTATTTATTCTATTTTATTTATCATAAATTCATCTCAAATAAAAATGTTTTCTTCTTGGAAGTTTTACATAAAAATTAGTTGTAATTATTAAAATCATTGTAAGAAGATTCATTGTATATTGTTTAAATAATGGCTCTTTGAAAAAACAACAAAACCAAACTTCTCAAACTCATATCTTCTCCATAAAAACTCAAAATAAAGCAAACTCACTTTTATTGTACTTTAAATAAAATAAAGCTTCAAAATGAAAGTGGTTTCACTAAAATCAGAGTTAAGATGCAAAATATGGCTTTTTGGTGCGTATTGTATAGTGTGCCTATATTATATGTTGTGTGAATATATTTATTTCTTTATTTTATGTATATATTTGTTCATATTGTATTTTAAAATAATTATAAATATTGTATTTTATCCAAGAAAAATGAAAATAAAAATTTAAAAATTAAAATCATCAAAAATAAATTCATTGTATATTTTACATGCATCATTATGTATATATCGTAAATATACCTCTTTATTTAACCTAATAAATTATTTTATAAAAATAAAATAAAAATATATTTAAAATCCTTGTATAATGTTGTAAATAAATAAAATATTAGATTATATAATCATTCTAAAAATAAATTAATAAAAATATAAGTGTTGTATATATTGGTATATACACCTATGAATAAAGGTGATTATTTATTTTAGTCTATGTAATTAATTTAATTTATTAAAAATTATCTAAATTAACTTTACTTATTTATTAACATTTTTCATTTATATAATTTATTAATTAAAATTCAATTACTAATTTAATTTAAATTTATTTATCTTTTTATCACTTTCTTTGTTTTATAGCGGTTTGTTCAGTAGTTGGGCTACATCTGATTGGAGGACCCGCGTCCATTGACTTAGGTCAACTCCCCTTCCACCCGATAGCCTGACTACCCCATCTCGCTGGAGCCTTTTCCCATTTTTATTCTGGGCAATCCATTCACCCTTTCCATCCGATTTCTTCATGACCATCGCCCGATTATCCCTCTCGATCGCCCAATAACTTGTTCACCCATTGAGCCTCAGTTCCATGCTTCCACCTTTTGAATTTCACTACTCCTCGTCAGCTATTTATACCTCCTCTGATCGTCTTTTTCGAGCTGATATTTTTTCCATCAATTTCTCCCCGTGGTTGAGTCTCAGGTGTGATTGATCGGTGACAACGATCCTCTTTAAGAAGGAGTGTGAGAGAGTGCTAGGAGACGAGATCTAGCTTCCGGTGTCAATCTCATCGGAGCTCAGTCATGACCTTTCTTCTAACCGATTCCATGTCTGTTGAGGCTTCTCTTTAGGTAGGTCTGATTTGTTTAATCATCAGCCATTTAGATATGATCTTACTTTTAGACATTTTATTTCCATTTAATCTATTTTCAATAATTGTGAAGATCAGATCAATAGGCTCCGATCCTCATTTCTCCTTGGTTTCAAGTTGAATAAGTTCACTATTTATCTCTATTCCATCACATCAATAATAATATGCGAATCACCCTTGATAATTTTGTTGAATTGTTATATCGGGCAATTAACTGATCAATCAAAAACTACTAAAATTAATGATCTAATTCAAAGCGAGCAACCAAATTTTTACTTTTACTTAGGCAAGCCCAAGGTCAAACTCAGGGAGGCCAGTGTCTCCTTAGGTCAATTATTAGGTAATCTAGAAGCAAGGTTTTCAATGAGACATTTTTTGGTATTTTTTATGCAAGTGAATGACAATGCAAAATACGATTTAATTATGTTCTTAAGAAATCAAGAAACTTAGACAAATTAAATTTTAATGCAAAATTAGTCCAATTTAACTGAATTGTATTTTTCCTCGAAACCTAATCCAATGATGAATGCAAAATGTATTTTTTTTTGGAAATTTTGGATTTAAAATATAATACTGAAAAATGCAAACTTTTTAGGGGTTTTATGCAATTTTTCTTACAAACATAATGTAAAATTAATGAAATTTTTACTAGAAGTGAAACATGAAGAAATGAAGCTACTGTAATTTTTGGAAATTTTCGAGAACATATGACTTTTTAATGAATTTTTTAATGGAAATAGAGTGATTGTGAGTATTTAGTTCCCAGTTAATCCAAAAAATCAATTTATCTAGGGAGCGATTTATCTCAAAAAGGAAATTTTATTAAGAAATCTAGGAGAGCTAAAATTTCAAAAAAATAATGTTGGTGGATATAGTTAAAAATCATTTACTGAAATAATTCAAGACTTCATTAAGGTAATGAACTCATCCAATTTAGATGAAAATTGGATAGTAATTAAAGAACATTTAAATGCATAATATATACATTTTGCATAATTTTTGGAGTAAGCTTAATTAAATATGAATTTAAGACAATAAAATGGGTAAAGTATACAAATTTTCACCAAAACAATTTAGTTAATTAACGAATGCTCACAGAAATCCAAATAAATAGCTGAGAGATACATAATTAATTGAACTACAACAAGCTATTGTTGCATTAATGAAATGATGCCAAAATGATGTCCAAATTAGAGCATAAACACAGGGGTATCCATGCAACTATAGAAAATAAAAATATAGAAATAAAATGTTAAGAAACACTTCTTTAATTACCTAGACCCGCGAGTGTCTTTACACAATTTCCACGGGTACACGTGCTTGGCACATGTTGCTTGCTGGTAGGGACTCACATGTATATGCAGGAAGAAGGATGGGCTGTTGTGCAATATCTCCCCAGGGCACGTGCTGCCCACGTGCTTTGGCATCCTTTGGCTTCTTTGCAAATTGTGGGACGTTGGAGGCCTTGACGCAAAGTTCCACTTGGCACGTGTTTTGCACATGACTTAGCAATCGGGGACATTTTTGTAAATGTGGAGAAAGGCAGGGCGATGCCTTGTAAATTAACCCCGCCTGCACGTGTAGGAGGGATAAGGGCTGAGCTGGCGTAAGGATCGAGGAGAGGGCACTACGGTTGGCGGTCGATTGGAGGGCGGTGGTGATGGCCGCTCGCAGGCAGTGGGCAGAGCGAGGACGGTGGCGACGAGGCTAAGGTCTACTACAAGCGTGGTAGAGTTATGGTCACCTCGATCGACACACGACCTGGGGGCAACCCATGATGGATCTGCAGATTGGACGATGCGATGTCGGAGGAGATGGTGGCCTGGAGAACAAAGCTACTCACCAAGGATTGTGCTGCGGAGTTTCGTTATGGCAACTTGTTGGGAGAGCGATATTGGAGTCAATGATACAAAACGAAGGGGGAACGATGATGAATCTTGGGTCAACGATGGAGTAGCAGGTGGTGTGATGGCGATATAGGGTCACAGAGTATGAAGGAGCGACGGTGGTTGATCGATGAACGACGATGAAGATGATCGGGTGCAGGTGTACGATAACGTGCGAGATGGAGATGAAGGAATGAAGAACAGAGGTGCACAGGAAGATAGAACAGTGGGATGTTAAAGGAGGAGGAGAAATAAAATGAAGAGAGAAGTAGATAGGGGGAATAAGAGAAAATACATGGGGTGTCTTCGTATGGGAAGGTGGAGTGGCTGGGTGTGCCCTCTCCTGGTCGTCGCCTCTAGTGGCGTCTGACGATGCATCTTGAAGCTCGAGCAGCCCGTCAAACCGTAGCTGCAATAAGGCTCACAAGAGCCTTGGATCACGTCGACGGGGAATGGTAGTCACTCATGACTCTTATCATCGCTGTCACCGATGAGAGATCGGAGCTCGATGCCTTGCTCTACAATGGCAGATAGAGCGCGATTGGGGCAGGGCGTAGACCTTTATTGGCTGTTTTATGAAGTGGAGGAAATGGGGAAAGAGGATGGACGTGTCTTGAGGGGCAGTTGGGCAGAGGGAGAGCGAGGAGTTCAATGACATGGCGAACATGAGAGAGGGCACGGGTAGTTGCGCAGGTGCTTGGCGGAAAAATGGGGGGTGCAGTTGCAGGTTGACCGGAAGCAGTTATAGAGGATGACTAGGGAGAAGGTGGCGGTTGTGTGGGCTCCACAAGGGGCAGAGTGTGTGGGCCTTGCGGGAGGAGGAAGGAGAGGGGGATGCCATGTGGTATGCACGGGTGCTGACATATGGCAAGGAAAAACAATTAAAATTTAAAATAAAATTTGAAATAAATTAAATAGTAATAGTAATTAAAATATATAAATAAAATACAAAATTAAAATAATAAATAAATATATAAAAATAATAATTAAAATAATAAGAAAATAAATAAGATAAATAAATAAAGAAAACAATAAAAAAATAAGTAAACAAGTAAATAATTAAATAAATATATAATAATTAAAATAATAAAATGAATACATAAAATAAATAAAATGAAATTACAAAAATAATATAAATAATGGGGTGACACGTGGCAGCTCCAGTAGCTGCCACATGTCACTCCTAGGAAAAACACAAATTAAATTTAAAGGAAAAAAAACAAAAGGGGTCAAATTAAAAAGTGTTCAAAATGAAATTGCTCATCTCGATGAGATCTACAACTTTCGTGAAGGATTGAAAATCAAAATAAACCATCTGTACAAAAAGTATTTTTGATGGTATCTTATAGATATTAAATACCCGATTTTTTTCTTTTGCAGATTTTTTGGCACTTTAAAATAGGATAAAAATAAAAGGAAATCAGAGAAAATATCAAATAAATATCTAAAACTTAATCTATTTTTGTATTTTTTTAATAAATAAGAAAATAAAAATATAAAATAAATAAAATAAAGGGATATATGTACAATATACAATAGGGGTTCAGAACCTAGGTTTCACATACGAACTCTGATTATTTTGAATTTGGCCTTGTTTTGAAGGTAATTGAACATACATTAGTCCAAAAGTGAGTAGAGGTCCATAGGAGATTGCATGAGAGAGATATTCAAAATTTAAGGTTCTTAGTCTCAAACAAGGGTTTGGATTTTTTTGGTCAATTTTACAAGTTAGTATTTTATTGATATTTTCCTTTATTAGTATTAGTAATATATATACATAGTTGATTTTATTCACTTCTGAATTAGTGAAAAATAGATAGAAATAAGGAAAATATGGTGAATATACAGTAATATTTACAACTGAATTTGGCTTCTTATTTAATGCAAATATACATGCTAAAATGTAGATACTAATTCTAAATGCTTGAATGAGAAAAATGCAAAATAAATGGAGAAATGTAGCTAATTACTCGGGAATGAAGCTCTATTTTTGACTTTTAGAGTGACAAATCATAGTTCATCAACCCCCTATACTTAAACCTTGCTTGTCCCCAAGCAACTAAAATGGAATGCAAAAGTGAAATGATTTTGGGTTCCATTCCAAGGTCATGGATAAAAGGTGAAAATGGAGCTTGACTCGACCTTTGGATTAATAATGTGGCAGAACCTTATTGGGAATTGAATTTAAGACCTAACAACCTTTAAGTTCCACAAGTCTCTATTAAGGTCCCCTCAACAATTAGGTCATAACAATTCCTCATACGCAAATTATGTTGACTATGAATCTTACTTGTACTGGGTAATTGAAATATAGCTCTCCACATCACAAATGACAAAGAAACAACCTCCTCTAACAAAGTAACTCTAATTCCCTGGTCTAGCAACTCTTTCCTCCAGGAGCGGGGTATTTCCTTCTAAGTTCAAGTGCAACCAGCTCAAGAAGAGGGGATAGAGAAGAGAATGGATTGTGACCAGTGTAGTCACATATCCTTGGAGCATGACTAGTGTAGCCAAGTCTCCAGCTGTAGGCTTCCATGGTATGAGACTTTGAAGCATATGCCTTGCTTATTCATATTTTTCTCAGACGTGATTTTTTTACTTTTTGCTTGTCTAACTTCTTTGGAGATTTTCTTTTTTTTTTCTTCTTTTTTCTGTATACAAAAGTACAACATGTACATAAGGAGTTTTTCTTCTTGAGCCAATAGACTGTCACTCTTTTTAAGCTTTTGCAACCCACAACATCCCGTTGTTAGACGTCGATGCCACTAGACTAGGTTGAGATGCACTACCCTCCCTAGAGGAGGATGGATGTTTCCACCCGTATGCTACTCCAAGCCAAAGGATTCTACCTCCTCATCACCTCATCAATGAAGAGCTACATGCATGGTGCTTGTCCAAGTTTGGTCATTGTCTAAAAGAATCATGTGTGTGTATGAAGTATTCTACATAGACCAATCAAGATGACATGTGTCAAAGAATTAAGTCACTCGACTTGAAAAATCTTAACACCAGTTCCTATACGGTTCCTCTGAAATTAAGTAGACTAAGGTCAAATCAAATCCAACCTCATCTTCTATTCATAACCTAATTTAGAACCCACTAACTTTCCACTTTGTATATGCAAGATATGCAAATGGAATGCAGTTGACATGTAATGCATATGAATGAAGGCAAGGTAATTTTTTATGAATGCAAGGATGATATGAAAGAGTAAATAAGAAGCCTCTTTTTTTATGAAAAGTTTTTTTAAACCTCCTATTTTACATCAAAGTATTATTTACAATAATTTTACAAATTATACACATTTTATATACAATATACAAATTATATAAATATACATGTATTTTACATTTTTTACCAAATTTACCCATCCCGTAATTATTGCATAATATATACAAAAATACACAAAAGTACAAGCTATGGGTAAAGTATATATGTAATATATACAAGATCCCCTATACTTAGCATGTGCTATGTCCTCAGAGCACAAGGAGCGAGGAAAAGACATCGCTCGTGCTAAGCGTATGAGAGTTAAAATAATAAAAAGCATAGAAGTCGATCCACCCCCTATACTTAGGCTATGGTCAGCCTAAGTGTAGAAGAAGAGCAAAAATGGGGCAGACGAGGTCAATAGGAGAAATGGATGAGTATATACACTTGGCGGGCATCGGCTCCCCCTATACTCATGCTCTGGTTAGCCTAAGTCTAAGACAGGAGTAATTGTGAGAACTAATGAAATCTAAAGAATATACAAAGAAAGAAAATGAATATACAAGCAAGAGCAGGGGTTCCCTCTATACTTAAGCTCTGAATGGCCTAAGTATGGAGTTAGTATATAGAGAAGAAGGAACCTAAGCTCTAAAAAAATAAATAAATCAGATGTACAAGAGTGAGTGAATCTTCTAACCTGCTGAATCTAGATGCTGCATCTTCATGAAGAGTAATATGACGTATCTTCTCTATGCTCATTCTGCATGAAGTTGATGACCTCTACTTGGGCTATCTGCTCCTTAGAATCTATGAAGTGCTTCAACAATTGTCCATTCACCACATGGGTTTGTGCACCATATCTGAGATCAACTATCTCTACACTTCCATTCCCATGCACTTTCTTAGCAACAAAGGGACCCATCCACTTAGATTTGAGCTTCCCGTGGAACATTTTCAACCTGGCATTAAACAACCATATCTTTTGCCTAGGGACAAAGTCTTTGCACCTAATGTGCTGATCATGCCATTTCTTCACTTTGTCCTTATAAATCAAACTGTTGTCATATGCCCAGTTTCAGATTTCCACGAGCTTGTTCAAGTTCAAGTCACGACAAATCTTCCCTAGGTGAAAACTCCAATTAATATATTTGATTCCCCATTCGAATATGTGAATCATCTCAGCGAGCAAATGGCATCACTCGCCATAGATCATTCTAAATGGTGAAGTGCACAAAGGTGTCTTGTAGGCTGTCGTATAGGCCTACAGAACTTGATCCAAGAGCTGGGACTTGTTCTTCCTATAGGGATGAACCAACTTATACAAGGTACTCTTCACATCTCTGTTCGAAACCTCTGCCATGCCATTAAACTGTGGGTGCTAAGGACTAGTAGTCTGTGCTCAAACATGTAGTCCTTAGCTAAAGATCTTACATCTCGGTTCACAAAGTGGATACCCCCATAAGAAATCAGAACTTTTGGTACCCCAAACCTGGCAATAATATTGTCTTTCACAAACTTACAGACAATTCTGCTGTCTGCGGTTCTGGTGGGATAACCTCCACCCACCTAGACAAATAATCAACTACCAACAAGATGTAATCATGTCCTTGTCTACTGGGAAAGGGACCTATGAAATATATGTCCCATGCTTCAAAAACATCACAAATGATTACATGCTACATGGGAATCACATCTCTATGTGTAACTATCCCTCCCATCCTCTGACAAATCGGCATGACCTTACAAAATCAATAGCATATCTAAACAGGGTCGGCCAATACAATCCGCATTGGAGTGCCTTGTGAGTTGTTCTCTTCCCCGAATGGTGTCCTCCAACCTCAAGAGAATGTCAATACGTGAGGACACTCTAGTATTCCTCCTGAGGAATACACATTCTCCAATCACAATCTGACCCTTCAAAGAAAAGGAACAGATCGTCCCAGTGGTATCTCCTCGAATTCGACTTCAGTCGGTCAATGTTGCTCCTAGTCCAACCTTGGGGAACTTGCTTGGAGACAAGAAAGCTCACCAAGTTGGCATACCATGGGAGTGAGTCGATAGCACAAATTGACTCGTCTGGGAAGGTCTCTCTAATATGCTCAAAATCAGGAGAATCCTTAAGCTCAATCTGGGAGAGGTGATCAACCACAACATTCTTCACTCATGTTTATTATTATCTCCAAATAAAACTCCCAGATGAGCAAAATACACCTAAGAAGACGTGATGTCGTATCCTTCTTTTCCATTAAGTATCGAATGGTTGTGTGATTAGTGTAGATTGTCGCCTTAGAGCCTAAAGTATACAACATGGTCTTCTCGAGGGCCCATACTACAACGAGCATTTCTTTTCAGTCACGGTGTAGTTCTTCTGTGTAGTATCTAATACTTTGATTGCGTAGTGGATCACAAATGGGATCCCCTCTCATCGTGGTCCTAACATAGCTATTATAGCGAAATCTGAAGCGTCAGTCATGATCTCAAAGGAAAGAGACCAGTCAGGGACTCTTAGGATAAACGAGGCATAGATCTTCATCTTCAAGAGCTCAAAGGCCTCCATACACATAAGATCTACAATGAACTCTGTGTCCTTCCCTAAGAGCTCAGTCAGTGGGCGAGCAATCATCAAAAAATCCTGAATGAATCTTATGTAGAATCCAATGTGCACTAGAAATGACCTCATCGACTCTACGTTGGTAGATGGATCGATGGTGGAGTTGATGGTGGAGTCGATGATACAACACAGAGGGGGTCGATGATGAGGCGTGGGTCAACGGTGAAGTACCAGGTGGTGCGAGGGAGATGCAAGATCGTGAAGTGCAGAGGAGCGAGGGTAGTTGACCAGTGAATGATGATGAAGATGAATGGGTGCATGTGTGATAACATGTGAGATGGAGATGAAGGAAAGAATAATAGAGGTGCACATGAAGAAAGAACATATGGGTGCTAATGGAGGATGAGAAAGAAAAGGAAGAGAGAAGCAGACAGGGGAAGAAGAGAAAATACTCGGGGTGTCTTTGCCTGGGAAGGTGGAGTGGCTGGGTGATGAATCTACGTCTCATTCTTTATTCTTTTATTTTAGCTTTATCTTTGAGCAAAAATAGCTATAAATACATGTAAATACAATAAATTAACTTTGTGCATATCATTGTTATTATATCATAATTAACACAAAATTTCCAAATATAAAAGAATAAAGGGAAAAGAAAAAGAAGGATGTATTTAGAATAAATACAAAGTGATCCAAACCCCAAGAGAAAGTCAAGACTTGACCAGATCGCGAAAGAATAAGTAGAGAGAGATAAGGGTATATTATGTATTGTAAATACCACCTATTTTTGTACAAAATATTTATTTATTTATTTTTATAAAATATAAATATCTTAATATTTTTACACACTTGTATATAGCCTTGGAAATAAAAATAAGAATCAGAAAAACAAAATAAAAATAAAAATAAAATCCACAATTCAGTGTACAAAAGACATTTGTGTATATACAATACTTATTTATTTAATACCCTCATGTAAATTATAAAAATCATACAAAAATCTTTTTATACTCCTTACATTATTTTGTAAATAAATAAAATATAAAATAAAAAGTATTTTTGTTAAAATAATAAAATAAAAATACTTGTACACAATACATATGTATAATATACCTATACATAACATATTATACTGTATACACACTATTTTATTTTTCAAAAAAATAACTAAAAATCAAAGAAAAATAGCTCATAAAATAATAAACATTTTTTTTATTTTATACACATTTTATTTTAAAATAATTTACTATTTGTATTTATCATTCTTTCATTTCTGTACATTCTAATTTCTTATTGGTCCACACAGGATCGTTGACCCTGGTCAACGTCTCCTCCCTAGTCGGGTCGACCCGATTCCTGCTCACCGGAGCATTTTCTCTGATTTCCCAAACAGGTCCGGCACCTATTCGCCTCGATTCCACCACCCGATTCCTCTCCTAGGATCCGTGATCCTCACGGATCCCTAGGGATGATTGGATCTATCTAGGGTTTCGCTCCATCGATCGATCTTTCCAGACCCTCGAGCTAGCATATAAATTCTTCCTTCTGCTTCTCCAGCTCTGGAGCTCATTCCTCGCCACCCTTCTGCCCCCTATCCACCTCTAACTGAGTGATAACTGCATGGAGCGACCTTCAGAGCCCAGATTGGTGTTGAATAGACGACGCTCAACCAACGTGGCTGGAGTTCTGCCACATCTAGCCTCCCTGGTCCACCACAGCCTGGTTGAGGCCACAACCACTCCGTTCCCCTCGATTAGAGTTCCTGCATTCGTCAGTATCTTCAGGTATCCATCATATCTCCCCTACTTCCCAATCCACTTCGATTTAGTCTTCCATCACCGCCGTAGTCCACTCACTCCGGCGAGACGGTCGGAGCCCCGTATAGACCACCTCACCGCACAGATCCACACTCCCACTCACCCTCCATCTTCCTCTCGAGACCTGACCACCTTAGATTCACTCTTCGGAGTGAGATTAAGGATGAGATCTCCTTCCTTCATTTCCTCCGAAGATCGACCCTCATTCCGCGTCGCTTCCTTCATGTTCACATGCAATAAAATGACCGGAGCAACGCCTCGAGTCCCCCTCTCCTTTGCAGGTACTGGTTCGTGCTTGTAGACCTATTTGGATCTCCAGTTGCTCAGACGGAGCATCCATTGGTGAAGCACCGCCGTCTCGACCATCCAACCGCCAACTCCTCCGTCCGAGCATCCTGGTCGACGAAGAGGAGCTTCACGACGGTGACAGACCCTTTAGCGACCTCATTCGACAAGTGGATCTCTCTCCACGGTCGATTGAAAGTCGCCCGAGCCAAGTTCGCTCAGGTCTTCTTTCTACCATTCGATCAAGGCTGCTTTCAAGATTCGATTAGGGTCGTACAACCATGCCTTCATCCTAACAGTTTGATCAGAACCTGTGGGTTCATCTGACATGCATGCCCATGATAATAACAGAGCTGTCAGATTCTTTTCAGGGGAATATCAGAGCCATCCACCTCCGCCTCCATGAGCGAGCACCACCTACCCCTGCTGGGTATATTTTACTTTTTCCCCTACTCTTTTATGTCTTTTTCGTTAAGTTCAATAAATGTAATGATTAGTTAAAAACATTTGACGTCAGACCCTTTTGCTTTTTCGAATTGCATTTTAGCCCGGTCGAGTCTTAGTCACATGTGTCCCCATGTGCTACTTTGGGTTATTTGGAAGTCCTGGACTGCACTATTTATTTTGTGTGGAGTGGATATCAAGTTCTAATATTTGCATTTATACCCCTGTGGGTCTGTATCACGTGTTGTGCATGAATTGAGCGGATAGATCGCATCATCGACCCTTGAGCTTTTATAGTGAGTTATGGTTTGGCCCTGAAACTTAAAGAATTTATATTTGGGTCCCTGTAAAATGTGTTTAACTTGCTTGTCCTTTATTTAGCATAATAAGTATTAAATAGATTCCAAAAATCACCTAAAAATTACATATAGCTCATGTTGGTGTGTTTTATTTATGGTAATTTTTGTGTGCTGATTTGGTTGCATTTTATATTTACTAAAAATTCAAAAATCCATATAAAGTGTCCTGTTTGTGTTGAGGAAATTATAAAAATTCGAAAAATATTTTAAAAATTCTACAATTTTTTAATTATATTTTGTTTTACCTCCAGTACCATTTTTGTTTGAAAAACCCTTTTAAAAACCCTAAAAATTACAAAACACTTAAAAACTTATAATAAACGTATAAAATTGTAGAAAAATCCAAAAATAGTGTTTTCAGTTTCTATTTGTAAGTTTTTACTCCTATTTTATATAAGAATATCATCTAGAGATTTTAGGCAATAATTTTTTTTTAATTTGTAAATCGTTCAAGGTTGTGTGTTGTTTTGTATTTTTATCAATACTTGATTATTAGAAGATCACAAAAACATCTGAAAAATCCCTAAAAATTACCAAAAGCATTTTACTAACTATAAAACTCAAAAATAATTTTACTACAATTTTTTGAGCATTTTTTACATATTAGAAAAATACAAAAAGAGTGTTATGTGTGTCTTTTATTTCTTGTGCTTGCTTTTGTTTTATTGAAAATTAAAAATTTGAAAAATAAAAAACCCACCAAAAGTATTTGTTTTCTCGAAATCCGACTACTTAGTTTATCAATTGTGCTCCTTGTGTTCGACCCTGGTCGTTATACCATGTCAATAAAATAGCGAGACCGCTTACATTCCATGTTGATTTTCATTAGTGGTTGATTTTTCTTGTGACCGATTTGATTGATTAGGGAAAATGACCATCTGTTTATCTATTCCACCTCAGTCGATCAGAATCATTCGTGTCATCAAAATGGCATCGTCTCGAGGACCATAACTTAGTAGTTAGATTTCATCTTTTGATTATTTTTGTATCTATCCATTATAACTATTTTATGACCTTCTTCTGTTTCGCTTACTGCCTGAGGGACGATTCAGATCGCTTTTGGAGGATCCTGCATCTAAGGAGGAGCAAAGGAGCAGAGGAGATAGTTATAGTAGATAGATAGATTTAATTTTTACAAAATTATTATTGTAATAATTTAGACTCTTTGAGACACTTGGACACTTAGTTTATTCGGGGATTGTTTCGCCGAGTGCCAGTGCACTCGGGGGACCTCACCATGGTTTTTCGAGGTTTTTCGCATTTATTTTCTATCTGATTCCCAAGTATTTGGCCCCTAGATGTAGGATTTATATTTGCTTGAGCTCGTAATTATCTAGGTCCAAACACCTTAATATATTATCTGTTCCTATAGAATGTAATATGACTTAGTAGAATAAACATAAAAAGTTAACTTCATTAGTTAAGAGACCACACACTGAGAGAGACCATTTACAGCGCTTGCAGGACCCACTTTGGTGGGCACTGATCAGCCTCTAAGACATGCTCAGGTCTTTTATCTGATTAGTTAGCTACTAGCTCTTCCCGCTAATAGAAGTTTCTCATCTTAGGGACGATTTCCTCGTGCATCATATAGTTAGTTTTATTTATGCCTTTTATTTTATGCACGGATCACCATGCATGTAGAGTGCTGGAGCAAGGTACGTATTCCTATCTTTGCATGCATTATTGTGTTTGAATGTTCATCAGCTTTTCCGTCTTCCTCTCCCAGTTCTATTGGACTTAAATAAACAAGGAAATCGTAAAATTCGTTAGGCATTGTATTCTTTCAGAAAAATACATAAAAAGGGATAACCAATAAAATCTAGGACTGCTGAAAGCTTGACCGAAAACTAAACCTCACTTAATATTTGTTTTGGGAAGAGCCACCCCCTTATTGTTTGATTTATCTACATCGAAAGAGCAAACCACACACTAGGATAGAGCCACGCCTAAACTCTCTTCAGACTACTGGTTCTTGTGATTAGTTGTTCTCCAGTAAGGATTTCACCGGGTAGCCGGTAATTAGTCTGGGACTTTCTTAGCAGAGTGGGCATATCATGTAGACAGTAAATGGTTCGCACCCATACTGGCTGGGAAAAATTGGTTGTGAGAATCCGGGACAGTTTCCCGAGAGCATTGGGCTCCTAACAGCTCGCTTAACCGCTCTAATAGATTGAATTATCACTTAAATAAAATTTGACAAGATTAACGACCAAGTTTTCATGGTCATCAGCTTGCGTTGCGTAGTGAATTAGGGGTTCGATTTCTCATCTTGGTTGCATCCCATATCCAATCTTCATAAATCCCTACATCATGATGATGGGAAGGAGGTCCCTAAGGCTGCCTCTGGTAGCACCGCTTTCTAGCACTCCTCCCCATTCATCTAAGGCAACATTAGAGAGCTCAGACAAGCTCTCTGAACACCAATTTGCCTATACCCTGTTCCCCCTTGACCACCTTTCTTTCACCCCTGAGGTACCGATACATAGGCCAACACAACTATATGTTCATTTGACATCACCTGAGCTAGGGTCTTTTGCCTCTGTAGAGACCGGAGGCATGGCCACCAGTGAGGGAAGGACTGATGAGCAGCCATACGGATCGGTGTTCATATTAGGCCAAGCTACCATCAACAAAACATTGCTAGCTTCCTTAGAGACCATGCAGGGACAGATCAGGGACCAAGGAGCATTCATGGCAAAGGTGACGTGAGAGCTCACACAGATGAGAACTGGACGAGTAGAGCCATAGAGACCAGATGGTGGAGAGATACCCAAAGCGGAGGGAGGAGACGGATTCCAGGACAAGCCACAGGAGCCAGCAAGACTAGCACATACGATGAGATAGTTGCACAATCCTGGTGCAACCCTCAATCACAGATGGATCCAACTGCCCGAAATCCTTGGCGACTTCGAGCTTTGTCCCTAGACCATTTAGTTGCGGCCCAGATTCCATGGGTTAGACACCAAGGAGCCCCATCTCCATCTGCAGGAGTTTGAGATGATATGCATCACCATCCATGACAGACTTATGGATGAGGACACAATCAAGCTGATTTCCTTCCCATTCTCCTTGGTTGAAAGAGAATCCTATTGGCTGAAGCACCCGGGAGGGTAGTCACTACTTGGGATCAGCTCTAGACCGAGTACTTGAACAAGTACGATCCACTCAGCCAGACCAATGCAACGACAACGATGATTAGCAACTTCACGATGATCCCAAACGAATCATTCCATGAATCTTGGGATTGATTCAGAGAGCTCATCGACAGATTTCCACACCATGAGATCAGGAAGCCCAAACTCATTCAGAGTTTCTTTTATGGGCTGACACCTGAGCTGCACGGGCTAGTGAACACCTCGTGCGGAGGTTCCTACTTTGCCAAGGATGAAGACCAGGTCTGGGCCATCTACGAGGAGATGGCAGAAAACTACATTGTGATGTCCCAGACCCACGTCTGCACTCTGGGGAAGCCTCCTCCGTAGGCGGTTTCGTATCAGAGGATTGCATGCATTGATGCCGATCCCTCCACATCTTCGCAACAACAACACCTGCTGAGTCTTCAGCTACCGACATGGGCATTATCAGCCAAAAGTTGGATCAGATAGATATCATAGAGAAGAAGCAGTACAGGGGGCTGGACAAGCTCAACAAGATTGATGAGCTGGCCCAAACTTTGAGTGACTTGAAGACCCATATCATGTGTCTTCAAGAGGTAGAGATAGCTTCTCAACCCCGTCTCAGGTCACGGACTGATCCAGGGAGCAGCTCTTCCCAGTCTTCTACCTTGTACCGTCAGGTCCACCATATCCAAGCAAAGCCAATTCAGCATCTCAAGCACTGGCGGCAGCCACCACCGTCTTCAGACGCTCAAATGGTTATCTACTAGTCGGATCAGCCATTGGCAGCCCTTCCCCTGCCACTCCATGAGCAGCAGGAGCTATTGTTGGAAGTCAATGGGATCTGGTACTTCTAGTACCAACTACAGCCCGGGATTCGTCATGACCATCCCGGCTTTCTATGGTCCACTAGAGGCACCTCTTCCCAACAGTAGCCTCTAGCTCAGGCAGGGCAGGGCAGCCAGCCTCGATAGCCCCAGTACTCCCACCGGCATCAACATGGTTCTCATCCCCAGTACCAGGAATAGCAATGGAGGCAACAACAACCTCAACCACAGTACTCCCAGCCTCCTCCTCACTACCTGCAACAGAGTCAGCCTCATTTCCAGCGAAGTAACCCGTCCGGTTCTCATGCACTAGTTTATGAGAACCTAACACTTGATGATCTCACCTGCTTTCTCTATGATCAGCAAGACTCCTTCTGGCGAGAAATGGACGAGTTCCGGTAGCAGATGAGGGAGATAATAAAGGGTAAGGTTGCCATACCCGCTCAGATCGAACCCAATCCAAATAATCTGAAGAGGAAATCTGAGCAGGTATGGTTTACAGAGACCACCACTCCTTGTTATATTTTGGATGATTCTTCTTCTTCTTCTTCTTCTATATTTTATGTTGATTTTGTGACACTTAGGAGCGATAGGAAGCCAGTCGGCGGTGATTCGTCTGAGCAACATCCTGATGCGGATTCTAGGGCATCGATGAGGACATAAGTGGTGTTGATGCCACTTATCATGACGACGACGACGGTGGTGCTGACACCACCAAGGATGTTGATGCATATGACGGTACTAAGGCTACCGTATTTCCATTTCCAAACGGTGGTGTTGATGCCACCATTATTCCAGATGCCATGCCAGAGCACGGTGTTGATGCCGCAAGTTCAGATATTGTCGGTGGTACTGATGCCACCAAGTTACCTTATATTGTGTTGTCTTGTTTTGTACCTGAGGACATTTACGGAAAAACAAAAAAAAGGGAAAAATAGCAAAAATCAAAAATATGAATAAAGGAAAGGTTTCTGTATTTCCTATGAGTCCATCTATTGTTCCTGATGATCTTTACATGGATTCAAGCCTATTGAATGCAAAGGAACCTACTCGTGGCCCTCATTTCTTTGGAGAGGGTCCTTCCATCCCCTTCCCTCACGCACTCCACTTAGGAAAGGATACCAAAATAGAAACCCAAAAAAAATACACCAGATAAAGTTCAACGAGCAGATGATATATAGATTCCAGATACAACTAACTCTTTAGGAGGCACTAGAGCACATCTCTCTTTTTCAGAAGAACTCGAGAGAGAAGACCACCATCCACAAGAAGAAGAGGAACCACAATGTAGAGATCCATGTGCTCACCATCCCACTTTCTTTTCTATTCAGAACTGATTTCCAGTCAAAAGACCAAATGCAGGACTTCCCTATATCAGATGCCACATTCATGAGCAACAGTTCGATCGTACTCTATTAGACAATGGTTCTTCGATTAACCTCATTCTGACGGCCTTACTCGACCGATTCAAGTTTGGCCCTCTTAAAAAAAGCAGGACACTCTTCAAGTTTGCTAATAGATATGTTAAGAGCCCTGAGGGGGTTACTTAAGGACGTGGTCATCCCAATTCAGGGCCTGAAATTCCCCGTGGACTTTGTTGTATGGGACATGGAGATCCCTGAATCAGTTACTGATAACCCCATCATCTTAGGACGACCTTTCTTGGCCATAGCCAATGCAATGTTTGATCATAATAGAGGGAAGGTATACTTTCACATCGAGGGTGGAAGTATATAAATGGAGGTGATCAAGGAGACTAGAGCCAGAGATTCAGCTTGTTCAGAGCAGATGAGCGACTCAGAACAGATGACAGATGCAGAGCTAGACGCCCGGCAGGAGTGTGATTTTGTGATTACAGATGACGGAGCAGTTTGGGTAGATCCAACATCACGAGCTCTTATCACACCTTCAGACATTACATAGTTACAGATGACAACTGAGGAGAGTTCAGAGAGAACACTCATGTCACATGACACCTTAGAGATTGATGGCTGCGATCAGGGTAGTGAAGCAGATTTCATTTCATGTGTTTCAGATTCAGATCCCTTGGACTTAGACGTTGATTTTGATTGGCAGGATTTTGATGACTATTTACCCTGTCTTATTTCCACAGAGCACACAACTAGGGCGAAGAATGAGCCAGTATTGTTGACAGATATACCAGCAAGGCCGTCTTCGTCAGATTTGCAGATTCAGCGAGAGTTCTCATATGCAGATATGGTAGCCTTCACGCAGACATTTCAGAAGCTAGTTTTTCCAGCTCCCACTTGTCCTGAACTGAACACCTTGTCACAGAGCATGAAGTATAGATTCCTTGCGGGTGAGCCTGATATGTTCCCAATCATTATCTCAACAGATTTGATTGAAGACCAAGAATCTCTTTTGATAGAGGTTCTTGAAATAAACCGCAAGGTAATAGGATGGAGTGTAGATGATCTCCAGGGGATAAGTTCGACTCTGTGCTCCCACCACATCTATCTTGAAGAGGACGATAAGCCATCGTGTGAGTTCCAGCGAAGGTTGAACTCGAATCTTCGAGATGTGGTCATGAAGGAAATATCGAAGTAGTGGAGCGTCGATTTTATCTACCCAATCTCCGACTCCAAATGGGTTAGTCTATTGCATAAAATTTTAAAATTTATTCTCTTACATAAATACTTGTAAAAGTTGTTTGTAACAAATATTTTTGTACAAATATTTGCAAACAAAAGTTTGATTGTAAATTCTTTGTAAATATATTTGTATAAAAATTATGTATATAGTACAAATTTTTTGAAAAATGTTTGAAAAAATTGTTTGTAAAGATATTTTGCAAAACTTTTCCTTCTTTCATGCATTCAAAAAATTCCATAAAAATTTGCATATTTTGAAAAATCTTTCCACAAAAAGAGTTTTTGTATATATGAGTATTCTTCTGAATCATGGTTGACATTAAAACTAGTCTGGAATTAATTGGAAAAATGGAGCATCGTTAAGACCTTAATACACTTAACATCAGAGAAACCTAATAGGATTTGGGGTTAAGACTTTTCAGGTACTTAGTGACTTAATTCTTTGATTCCGCTGAAGGAGATGGTAAGATCCTTAAGGGCATCACGAAAGCGTGAGGATCGCATCGAATGTGATCGGGAGCGACTAGTCGCACTAGTTGCTCGAGGCAGCGGAATTTAAAATTTTTAATGTGATGAAACCACACGATCCAAGAACACTTCTCGTATCATTTCATCTAAACCACAATTAGGTATTAAGGTTACCTTCTAAAGCGTGGTTGCGATCGAGTCTCTAAACGAAGAGACCTCCTGTCTCAAGTCCGATCCAATGGAGGAGACACTTGTGAGCACGTTGATGAGACGCGTGCTCCTCACAATCCATGTTGATGGTCCAAGCAGAGAATCTCCCGATCTCGTCACACGAGATCTGACGTCTTCTTCATGTGCGAGGTGCACTGAAGGAGATGGAGATCCATAAGCAAATACTCCGACAGCATAACATTGATGCTACGACGATGGCGACTCTCTCAATGGCTTTAAGGTGGACGGACACAATGAGAGAGAGGGAAAGAGTCTTGGCATGTAGAGAGAGAGGGGGAGAGCATTAGTTGACGTTATCAAGATGTATATCGAAGATCAAGGGGTGCCTCTTCTTATATAGGGTTTTGGGAGTCCATGGATCTCAATCCATGGACAACACACAATCAATGGTTGAGATTGATTTGTGTTTATTTCAATGGCCATGATGTTGTTGTAAAAACATAATAACAATTAATTTAAATTAAAATATTGATAAATGAATGTAAATCAATTCAAAATTAAATCACTTTGACCTTGGAGATAAAGAGGAGATAGACCTCATCCCCTAAAGATGGGGGGGGGATGTACGACCACCAAGTGGACTTGGTCTTTCTCTTCAACATCTCATAAGATCTCATTATCTCATGATATCTCCAAGATTTACCATATTTGTTGTAAATTATTTCACAAAAATAATTCATAACTATCTTGTGAACATTACAATCATGCCATTGGAAAAATGTGAATTCTATTCACATCCCAAAATAAAATGTAAATTATATTTTTAATTAATCATCAATGTGAATCCAATTCACATCAATAATTAATTAATAAATATAAATCACAATATACTCTCTTTAATATATTAGAAATCACATTTATAATATACTTGATTAATATGGATAGTGCTATCCACATTGTTCATATCCATGATAACTAAATCACATTTAATCATCTTGGAACTGTATTCTCATGTGCCCAAATAACATGAATCACATTCACATTTTCACATCTTTGATAATTAAATCACATTTAATAACACTCCTTATAATGTGAATCAAATTCGTAATATTCATGATAATTAAATCACATTTAATTATCCATTTCTCAATGCTTGGATACATATATCAACAATGGAATTATTCTTGAACTCTTTCAAGAATAATGCACTTTCTCCACGGATACTTGGAGATAAGGACATGACGTTTGTATTGTTCCATGTATAGTGACTTGGATATTGAGATCACATCTCAAATCCAGATCTTGCAGACCTCCCATTGATGCTAGATTAACTCAAGACCACAAATCTAATCTTCTCATTACATCTGAATCACATTCAGATAAATGTCCAACATTTGGACTAAGATCAAATTACTTCCCTATGAGAGGAGTCACTAAAATCCAGACCTGTTTCATCACTCCCTCATGATGGAAGCATCATGGTTATGTAATCATTTATGATCACATCACCCTCAGACATTCCTAATACATGTACATCCTGCATATTTGATGACCCAAAATAAACCCGAAGTTTTAGATCTCTTTTAGACTGTCTCCTTCAGGGATTCATCGTTAAGTTTTTCATTCGAACATTGGGAGTCGGTATCGATCATATACTTTCCAAAAGCATATATCATACCTAGGTGGTGATCATATACTTTCCAAAAGGATATATCAAACCGTACAAATTTAGTCAAGCTTCCAAAGTAAGACGACTATGCACGGAATTTGATTCTTCCCAATATCTCATGAGTAAGCTCATGTCTTCTGGTTCAGTAATGAACATGTATGATCCCTTTGAGAGATTGTATTACTCACATGCCCTTGCATGCACACCAGCACGTCGGTGTATAGACCTTGGTTAGGTCATGAACCTATTGGTCTGCCAAATGTACATACTCAGACATATAGTAGTACATTTTTCTCCGGTCAGAGGACGCATGTCTATATCGTGATAGCATACGACATAGATCTTTGGTTATCTCGATATCGTTAAGTCAACTCTTTGACCCAACTAATCTAACACCTCCGAATCTCTATGCAGAGGACCTGCATCATAAGGTTAGTTAGATATCCGCCAAATGAGAAAGGATTGACATCTCCTACTCAGGCTGGAGATCATGTCTTAATAATCATTTGATGGTGCTTGATGAGTCCTCAATCTAACTCTTTTGGTATTCATCCAAGCACCAACCTCTATGATTCAATAATTAAATCAACAGCTGTATGATCATTAAGATGGCCATGGTACATAACCCTAATTGTACTAAGGGACCTATTATGCAAATTAGTTATACTTCATTTCAGATCAGGGAATGATATTTGCAGTAACATTTATTGCATAATGGCTCACCGTGGGCTCACATGTCCAACAATCTCCCACTAGTCCAAAGAGCCATTAATGGGCTAATCATTTAAACCCACACTCATGTGACAATCACATGCTATTTAGGAAAATAGCTAGGTAAGCTGACTAGTCACTTTGTTCCCAACAGACTACGCCAAGTCCTTTACGACACTTGCATATCCCCCCAGTAACAGTGCTCGCATTCAATGCAAATGTTGCATCTTATGCAATCAATACTCAATCATGTCAGTTATAGTGTCCTTGACACTACTGCTCAATAGTCATTATAATTAGTATGTAATTTCTATTATCCTTATCATAATACCCTTATTCATGGAGATCTCTATCTCCTAAGGTATTCACAGTTAAAAACTTTTAGATCACTATCTGCAAAGTCTTAATTTCTTGAACATAAGACTTTGAGATCATTATCTCTAAGTCTTGTCATCTTTGACAATTTTTTGTTATTACTACAATCAAGTGTTTTATCACCATAGTAGTATTAGTAACAATTTACTACTCCCACTGCATGATAGACGTCTGGCTTTTTTATCCGGCATACATCTGGCTTCTCGTAACTGATGCACAAGAGTAAGTAGTTTTAGCGTTCACTTCCTCAACTCTTTGAGGTGCTATCCCTTCAGATAGGTTAGTACCACATCTTAAGGAAAAGAATCCTTTCTTGGAATTATCCAGAAAATGGAATATGTACAAGGTGTACCACTAAGGCGACGATTCCAATGCCCGCTTCTCTTTGCTTCTGAACACTTTCAGAACTAAGATGTTAAGTGGTTTCCTTGAGATTATATCTCAAGGTATGGAATAGCCAGTCTATAAAAACACTTATTATTATCCTTATATCATTCCAAATGATTAGGATAACATCTACATTTAGCACGATGAACGCAATGACACTCCCACTAAGCTTCACATGATTCATCAAGAATCTATCTGAAATCATAACATTTATAATTTCATCAAATTCAACGTTCCAACTATAAGAAGCTTATTCGAGTCCACAGATGGAGTTATTTAGCTTGCATAGCTTGCTTTCCTCAACTATGAAACCCTGGGGCTACTTCATATGAATATCCTCGAAGA
Organism: Ottelia alismoides; assembly: GCA_037367405.1. Classification (NCBI taxonomy): domain Eukaryota; kingdom Viridiplantae; phylum Streptophyta; class Magnoliopsida; order Alismatales; family Hydrocharitaceae; genus Ottelia; species Ottelia alismoides. The sequence continues at coordinate 127,537 of JAZKJV010005642.1, forward strand.
GGTATTCATAGAGGAATGCAATCTTGACTCACATCTTAAAGATGTCATAGTCAAGTTGTAAAGCTACAGGTAGCAATATTCTGATGGGTTTAAGCATAGTCACTGGAGAGCAAGTCTCATCGCAAGTGATGTCTTTTCTTCAGTTTGTAGCTCATGTCTACGAGCCATGCTTTGAAGGTCCCTATCTTCTCATCAGGTTTCCTCTTTATCTTGAAGATCCATTTATAACTTAATGGGTCTTACCCATATAAGTGGATTCTTGAGGGTCCATGTACAACACTTGTATACGAAGTTTACTTTAGACTTAATTGCTAACATCCATTTTTCCATGACATGATCTTCAGAAGCTTCATCACATGAAGTTCGATCATTATCAGATTTCTCTGTCACATGGAATCCATCCTCAAACTCATTTGAGGTGGTATTAGTGTTTCATCTTTAATTGTCCTTTTAGTTTCTGATTTCATGAGCCTCATTATCTTCTCAAGACTAAATGGGTTCATTCACTTCATTTTCATCTTGATTCTCAAGAGAGTCATTCTATAAGTATTACATCCTTAGAGATGAGATCTTTTAAGAATCTCAAGGTCATAAAGTAGTTATCCAATACCATCCTTTATTTTCCTAATGAAGTGCCACTCTCTTGTGCTAGATTCCAGCTTACTTGTATCCATTACGAAGTTATGGACCAAGAAACCCTAAATCCTCAAGTGTCCAACACTAGGCTAGGTTCCAAACTATAGCTTATAAGGATGCAGATTTAGATATGTGTGGAATCTTATTAAGGATATATATTGCAGTCATATATACCTTGGAAACTAAGAGGTAATTATGCTAAGATTCATCATTGATCAATCATGCCATACATGATCCAATTGTATCTCCCTACAAGTCTATTGAGTTTAGGTGTATTAGGAGGATTGAGATAGGAATGATATTCCTTACTCTATAAGATATTCTCTGAATTCATCTAATACGTACAAGCTACCTTGATTAGGTTAAATTCATTTCATCTTCCTTCAAACTTTTGTTCTAAACCAAAATTGTAAAATCTTTGTACATTTCAAAGATTTATAAGGTGAAGAGAAGAAATCTTATATCACAAATAATCATCGAATGATATCATATATCATCAATGTTTATTATGATACATACGATATACATACATCAATATGTATGAGATCTTGAATACCTTGACATCTTACACCATTCCTAGAGAAGGGTGTATTGGACATATTTACTTTGAATACAATATTCACAAGTATGTAAGATTTGAAATTTCAAACAATCTAAAGTTTCATCTCTTTCTAGTCTATTGATCTCAAGGCTTGATGTTAGATCATTATCAAAGGATCTTAATCCTATAACTGATTTTTAAAGGTATAATTTTCAATATTATAAATGTTAGTGAACCATTCATTAATATTCTAATTTAGTAGAGTCCTCAAGATATTAGATTACTATCTGAAATATATCCATCATAATTCTTTATGATAGGTCTATTCCAGAATTTATGTTTACTCCCAACATTTAGAAATAAACAATGAGTGTATTCTAATATCTAAGTCATAAAGACATTCTCTAAGACTGAGGGCTCTCCCACTGAAAATATGAAGTCTATCTATCCAATAGAGATTGTTGTAACAATTGTATCAATAACCGTGTGGATGACTATTACTCCATAAGATCAAATTTTCTAGTCTTCTAAAACATATGCAACCAATTGCAAGTGTTATTAGAAGAATGAGATACAATGATTAAACTTTTAGTCTTATCCGATAAGAAAGTCAATTTCAATGATTAAATTTAGATTATTCTGATGTACTATATGGGTCCTTCTCTAAGGAGCCAAGATAGACTTGATAGTCATACTATCAACACATCAGTTTGTTGTAGTATTGGCATTCATCCAACTATTTGGATGTCATATGTATGAGAATCATAGAAGTATAGTCAACTCTTTGCCTTTCCTTCTTGCTTGGGTAAGACCCATGCTTCCACAATGCTCCTTTCATCTATAAACAACCATTGCTTAAGACAATGGATCTCTTATGTTGAACTCAAAAGATTTCAATATAAGAGTATTTCAACATTTATACATGCTTCATTCAATTCATTCAATATGAATATTATGAAGCTTCATGAATGACTTGAGTATAGATAGTAGAATGATGACACTCATCATATCTACATACATCTTAACTCTTAAAGATATAGGCTCAGGTAGGTACTCAAACATTTTGAATACATCATATTTTATAGAGCAATCATCCTGCATAATGCAGTGAACCATGCCATTCATGATTAAATGTCGAGAGCACATATGTATGCCATATGCCAGAAACATCTTCTTAGATTTTATAAGGATTATTTGACAATTACGATCATCATCGACATTTCACTTCCAAAGTACATTCGATGAGCGATCAAGACTATAGAGACATACAGACTCGAGGTTGTTGTTCTATTGTCTATTTAATTGTTATTTCATTATTATGAGGAAACTTGCACATTGCAACCACATACAATATGTGTTCAACTACAAGTACAATATCTTGATCATGGATCCAATCCATGTTATTTTACTGGTTATTATTGAGTATAGTATTGAGTGGGTTTAATGAGGATTATCTGAAATAAGAAATTTGCATATATATATATATACATACACAAACATTTTACTTTGATTTAGGAATTTTTTATCAAAGTTGTCTTGCCTTGTTAACACTGAAAGTTCATTCCCTTAATCACTTTCAATGTAAGAGATATACTTACCAATATATCTCAAGCAAGATCTGTGATCGTCTTTCTTACATCCCAATAATATGAGAACCCGTAACTCGAATAAAAAGAAGCGGGAACACATTCCGCCTTGCAAGTCCAACTTGCATTTCCCAATTCGGTCTTTAACACCCTAGCCCACCACCCCTAAGGTGATGTTGACCCGTCATTAATTAAACCAACCGTCAACAGGAATACAACTTACTATGCGCAATCCAATATCGCCCCAATAATACGAGGACCCGATATTGAGGTCACTACGCATTTGTCCTTACTCTTTCGAGAAGCAAAGAGCCCGATCCAAATAACTTGTATGCAGGAGCTGTCACTTCGGACATGCGTCTCCGAATACAATCTCCGGCGATGGAACCCTTTTCTTTGAAGCAAAGAGCCCGATCTTAATTTTAATTGGATTGCAATTAATCTAATCAAAATAAATTTTAATGATCAAATTAATATCCAACAAACATTCTTTATCGTTATTTCAAATTTTAATAATTAGAAAATTACATCATGATCTCTCAAGTATTATCTGTTCCCTTCCCGTTGTCATGACCAGTACATACGGGAGTGGGACAGACCGCACATGATGCAACCTGCTACCCTAGCGCTCCCCGACTAGATACCATATTTGCCTCAGGAAAAGATAATGCCAAGTCGATCACTTTTTACTTGAGATGGTAATCAGTTTTTCAACTGAAGTTAAACCATATAATAATAATCAAAACCATTTGATTAATATTATAAGGAGATTTGTTGAACAAATCCGTAATCCTATTCAAGCAACTTGTTTGTTGGAAAGTGTATGATGTAACCAATTTGTGATCTAGATCATATCCAATCAATTACTGGTTAAGGTAATATCATTTAATGAAATAATTATCATCTTTAAATATTTCACAAATACTTATCAATAATTATATCAAGAAATTAACCGTTAATTTCTATTAAAATTAAATGATAATCACATGGTTCATGATCAAGTATGCAATTTCCAGCAGTGACCCCTACTTACTAAAATTAGCATATTTCAATCATTTTAAATCCAAATCAAGAAAAGTAAGTTTTCAAAGCTTGCTAATTTGATTTAAAACAGAACTCAAGTGATTATCATGCATTCTAGGAGTTTCAAAACAGTAAATAACTCTTCAATTACGTCATGATTCACCATCCCTGAAACAGTGGATATATGTTCATTAAAATGATCATATCTTGAGTTATCGGATTCCAAAACATGAAAACTCAAATCCCACGATTTCCTTAATTAATGAGGAACATTATACAAGTCATAATTTCGTGTTTAAATTTTTTAAACAAGGACGAAAATAATCATATAACATGGGTGCGAAAATGAAATGCGACAAAAATTTTCAGAATCCCGAACGAGCCAAAGTCTTACTAGTTCATGGATCGCATCCAAAACTTCTAACATGAATCTGATAACACTTAAAAGAGATGGTAGGATCCTTAAGCACATCATGAAAGCGTGAGAATCACATTGAATGCGATCAGGAGCGACTAGTCGCACTAGTTCCTCGAGGCAACAAATTTAAAATTTTTAATGTGATGAAACCACATGATCCAAGAACACTTCTCGGATCATTTCATCTAACCCAAAATTAGGTATTAAGGTTACCTCTTGAAGCGTGGTTGCGATCGAGTCTCTAAACGAAGAGACCTCCTGTCTCAAGTCTTATCCAACGGAGGAGACGCTTGCGAGCGTGTTGATGAGATGCGTGCTCCTCGCAATCCATGTTGATTATCCAAGCAGCGAATCTCCTGATCTCGTCACACGAGATCCGACGTCTTCTTCACGAGAGAGGTGCACCGAAGGAGATGGATTTCCATGAGCAAATACTCCAGCAACATGACGACGATGCCGCGACAATGGCGACTCTCTCAATGGGTACATGGTGGACGACTACAATGAAAGAGAGAGAGTCTTGGCGTGTAGAGAGAGAGAGGGAGAGAGCATTAGTTGACGTTATAAACATGTATATCGAAGAGCAAGGGGTGCCTCTTCTTATATAGGGTTTTGGGAGTCCATGGATCTCAATTCATGGACAACACACAATCAATGGTTGAGATTGATTTGTGTTTCTTTAAATGGCCATGATGTTGTTGTAAAAACACAACAAGAATTAATATAATTTAAATTAATATATATTGATAAATCAATATAAATAAATTCAAAATTAAATCACTTTGACCTTGGAGATAAAGAGGAGACAGCCCTCATCCCCTAAAAGGGGGGGGGGGCACCAAGTAGACTTGGTCTTTCTCTTAAAATTCTCATGAGATTTCATTATCTCATGTTATCTCCAAGAGTTACAATATTTTTTGTAAATTATTTCATAAAAATAATTCATAATTATCTTATGAACATTGCAATCATGCCATTGGAAAATGTGAATCAGATTCACATCCCAAAACAAAATTTAAATTATATTTTCAATTAATCATCAATGTGAATCCAATCCACATCAATAATTAATTAACAAATATAAATCACAATATGCTCTCTTTAATATAATATAAATTCCATTTATAATATACCTGATTAATATGGATAATGCTATCCACATTATTCATATCCACGATAATTAAATCACATTAATCATCTTGGATCTTTATTCTCATGTGCCCAAATAACATGAATCACATTCACATTATTCACATCTTTGATAATTAAATCACATTTAATAACTCTCCTTATATTATGAATCATATTCATATTATTCATGACAATTAAATCACATTTAATTATCCATTTCTCAATGCTTGGATACATATATCAGTAATGGAATTATTCTTGAACTCTTTCAAGAATAATGCGCTTTCTCCGCGGATACTTGGAGATAAGGACATGGCTATTGTATTATTCCACGTATAGTGACTTGGATATTGAGATCACATCTCAAATCCATATCTTGTGGACCTCCCATAGATGCTTGATTAAATTAAGACCGCAAATCTAATCTTCTCATTGCATACGAATCACATTCAGATCAATGTCCAACATTTGGACCAAGATCAGATTACTTCTCTATGAGAGTAGTCACTAAAATCCAGACCTGTTTCATCACTCCCTAGGAATGGAAGCTTCATGGTTAAACAACCGTTTATGATCACATCACCCTCAAGCATTCCTAATACCTGTATATCCTGCATACCGGAAGACCCAGAATAAATCCAAAATTATAGATCTCTTTTAGACTGTCTCCTTCAGGGTTTTATCATTAAGTTTCTCAATCAAACATTGTGAGTCAGTATCGATCATATACTTTCTAAAAGCATAAATCGTGCCTTGGTGTTGATCATGTACTTTCCAAAAGCATATATCAAACCTTAAAAATTCAGTCAAGCTTCTAAAGCGAGACGGCCGCACGCAGAATTTGATTCTTCCCAATATCTCATGAGTGAGCTCATGTCTTCCAGTTCAGTAATGAACTTGTATGATCCCTTTGAGAGATCGTATTACTCATATGCCCTTGCATGCACACCAACGCACCGGTGTATAGACCTTGGTTAGGTCATCAACCTATTTGTCTGCCAAATGTACATACTCAGACATATAGTAATACATCTGTCTCCAGTCAGAGGATGCATGCTTATATCATTATAGCATACGACATAAGACTTTGGTTATCTCTATCTCGTTAAGTCAACTCTTTGACCTAATAATCTTACACCTCGAAATCTCTATTCCTATGCAGAAGATCTACATCAAGATGTCCGTTAGATATCAACCAAATGAGAAAGTATTGCCATCTCCTACTCAGGCTGGAGATCCTCTCTTAATAATCACTTGATGGTGCTTGATGAGTCCTCAATCAAATCTTTAGATATTCATCCAAGCACCAACATCTATGATTCAATAATTGAATCAACAGCTGTATGATCATCAAGATGGACATGGTACAGAACCCTAATTGTACCAAGGGACTTTTTATGCAAATTAGCTATACTTCATTTTAGATCACGGAATGACATTCGCAATAACATTTATTGCATAATGGCTCGTCGTGGAATCGCATGTCCAACATCCACTAGGTTATGTTCACATGTCATCTTGATGAACCTAAGTAGAACACTTAACAACACACACATGACTCTCAGAGACAATGGCTTGACTGGGACACACACCTTACACGTAGCTCAACAAGCATGATGTAGTGAGGAGGCAAATTCCTTTGGCCTGGGATAGCATACGAGGGTGGTACTTATAGCTGGAACCTCTAGTCTTCCTCTTAGGAGGGATGTGTGCCTCAACCCGGTCTAATGGCATCGAGGTCTAAAGACATGAGTCTGTGGGTTGCAATAATGCTTCAAAAGAGGGATAGTCTACTGGCTCAAGAACAAAAACTCCATATGTATATGTTGTACCTTGTAGATTTGTTGTACATATGCACCTAATAAAAAGTGCAAAAATATGAAAGACTCCAAAAGGGGGGTAGGCCTGAGTGAAAATAAAATGCCTACCGGAGTGTATATAGTGAATGAAGCAAAGCTTATGTATTCCACCGTCTCATCTCATTGGAGCTTGCATCTGGAGACTTAGCTACACTGGTTAAGCTCCAAGGGATACGTGGCTACACTGGTCACTGTCCATTCTCTTCTTTCCCCCTCTTCTTGAGCTGGTTGTGCTTGAATTTAGAAAAGAATGCCCTGCTCCTCGAGGAAAGAGTTGCTAGACAAGGGGATTAGAGTTACTTTTTTGAGGGAGGTTGTTTCTTTGTCATGTTTGAGGTGGGTAGCTACATATCACTTACACAGTACAAGGAAAGATTCATAGTCATTAGAGTTTGTGTATGTAGACTTGTTCTGACCTGGTTATTAAGAAGTCGTGATTATAGAATTGTGGAACTTGAAGGCTGTTGAGTCTTAACCTATTTCCCAATAAGGTTCCGCCAAACTAATAATCCAAAGGTCTGACTGAGCTCCATACTCTAATTTAATGAAGATAAGTTTAATAATCAACTTTGGTTCTTCTTCTTCTTCTTCACTTCTTTTTCAAATAAGTGTTTGCTAAGGGACTAGCAAAGGTAAAGTATAGGGGGATGATAAATCTACGATTCTCATTCTTTATTATTTTATTTTAGCTTTATCGTTTAGCAAAACCAACTATAAATACTTGTAAATACAATAAATTAACTTTGTGCATATCGTTGTTAATATTTCATAATTAACACTTATTTTCCAAAAATAAAAAAAAGGGAAAAGAAAAAGAAGAATGTATTTAGAATAAATACATAGTGACCAAAACCCCAAGAGATGGTCATGATTTGACCTGATCACAAAAGAATAAGTAGAGAGAGATATGGGTATACTATGTATTGTATATACCATCTATACTTGTACAAAATATTTATTTATTTATTTTGACAAAATATAAATATCTTATTCTTTTTACACACTTGTATATAGACCTAGAAATAAAAATAAAAATCAGAAAACCAAAATAAAAATAAAAATAAAATTCACAATGCAGTGTACAAAAAGCACTTGTATATATACAATAACTATTTAATACCCTTATGTAAAGTATAAAAACCATTTAAAAATCTTGTTATACTCCTTCCATTATTTTGTAAAAAAAAAAATAAAAAAATTTTGTTTTAATAAAAAAATACTTGTACATAATACATAGGTATACTATACTTGAACATAACATATTATACTGTATATACCCTATTTTATTTTTCATAAAAATAATCAAAAATCACATAAAAATAGCTCATAAAATAATAAAAAAAATTATTTTATTCACTTTTTATTTTAAAATCATTTACTACAATTTTTTATTATTCTGTCATTTCTGTGCATTCTAATTTCTGATTGGTCCACAGACGATCGTTGACCCTAGTCAATGTTTCCTCTCCAGCCAGGTCGGCCCGATCCCTTCTCACTGGAGCATTTACTTCGATTTTCCCCAAACAGGTCCGGCACCTATTCACCTCGCTTCCATTGCCCGATTCCTCTCCTAAGATCCGTCTCGCAGATCCCTAGGGAGGATCGGATCTATCTAGGGTTCCGCTCCACCAATCGGTCTTTCCAAACCCTCAAGCTCGCATATAAATTCTTCCTCCAGCTTCTCCAGCTCAGGAGCTCGTTCCTCGCCACCCTTCTCCTACCCTATCTACCTCAAGCTGAGTGATAGCTTCCTGGAGCGACCTTCAGAGCCCAGATTAGTGTTGAATCGACAACGCTCAACCAACATGGCCAGAGTTCCACCATGACTAGCCTCCCTAGTCCACCGCAGCCTAGTTGAGGCCACCACCACTCCGTTCCCCTCGCCTGGAGTTCCTGCATTCGTCAGTATCTTCAGGTATCCATTATATCACCCCTACTTTCCATTCCGTTTTGATTGTCTTCCATCACCGCTGCAGTCCACTCGCTCCGGCCAGACGGTCAGAGCCCCGTATCGACCACCTCACCGCATAGATCAACACTCCCAATCTCCCTCCATATTCCTCTCGTGACCTGACCTCCTTACATTCACTCTTCGGAGAGAGATTAAGGATGAGATCTCCTTCCTCCATTTATGATGGAGATCGACCCTCATTCCCCATCTCTTCCTTCATATTCACATGCAATAAAACGACCGAAGTGATGCCCCCGAGTCCCCCTCTCCTTTGCAGGTACTGGTTCGCACTTGCAAACCTGTTTGGATCTCTAGCTGCTCAAGCGAAGCGGTCCTAGGTGAAGCACCACCGTCTTGACCATCCAACCGCCAACTCCTCCATCCGAGCATCTTGGTCGACGTGGAGTAGCTTCACGATGGCGTTGGACCCTTTAGCGACCTCATCCGACCAATGGATCTCTCTCCACGGTTGATTGAAAGTCGCCGGAGCCGTGTTCGTCCAGGACCTCTTTCTATCGTTCGATTAGGGGTTGCTTTCCAGATCAGACCAGGGTCGTACGACCACGCCAACGTCCTAACGGTCTGATCTGATCCTAGGGGTTCATCTGACAGTCACGTCCCCGACAATAGCAGAGCCGTCAGATTCTTTTCAAAGGAATATCAGAGCCATCCATCTCCACCTCTACGAGTGAGTGCCACATGCCCCTGCTAGGTATATTTCACTTTCCCCCTGCTCTTTTATGTCTTTGTCCTTAAGTACATTTAATATAATAATTAGTTAAAAACATTTGCAGTTAGACCCTTATGCTTTTTCGAATTGCATTTTAGTCCAACCAAGTCTTAATCACATGTGTCTACACATGCTACTTTTGGTTATTTGCAAGTCCTAGCCTGAACTATTTATTTTTTGTGGTTGGATTTCAAGTTTTGATATTTGCGTTTAAACCCCTGTGGGTTTGGATCACGTGTTGTGTATGAATTGATCGAACAAATTGCATCATCGATCCTGGAGCTTTTATAGTGTGTTATGATTTGGCCCTGAAACTTAACGTATTTATATTTGGGTCCTCATAACTGTTTTTAACATGCTTTTCCTTTATTTAGCATAATAAATACTAAATTGATTATAAAAAGCACCTAAAAATTACCTATAGCTCCTATTAGTGTGCTATATTTATGGTAATTTTTGTGTGTTGATTTGGTTGCATTTTATATTATTAAAAATTCAAAAACCCTTAAAAAGTGTCCTATTTGTGTTGAGAAAATTATAAAAATTCGAAAATATTTTAAAAATTCCACAAAAATTTATGTAGTTGTATTTTGTTGTGTTTTACCTCTAGTACCAATTTTTTGAAAAACCCTTTTAAAAACCCTAAAAATTACAAAACACTTAAAATCTTATAAAAAGTGTATAAAATCGTAGCAAAATCCAAAAATAGTGTTTTCAGTTTCTGTTTATAGATTTTTACTCCTATCTTATTATAAAAATATCATCAAGGAATTTTGGGCAATTTAAATATTTTAAATTTGCAAATCATTCCTAGTTGTGCACTGTTTTGTATTTTTATCACTGCTTGATTTTTTGAAATTCACAAAAAAACATTTGAAAAATCCCTAAAAATTACCAAAATCATTTTAAAAACTACAAAACTCAAAATATTTTTACTGCAATTTTTGAGCATTTTTTGAAAATTAGAAAAATACAAAAAAGAGTGTTGTGTGTGTCTTTTATTTCTTGTGCTTGTTTTTGTTTTATTGAAAACTAAAAATTTGAAAAATAAAAAAACACCAAAAATATTTGTTTTCTTGAAATCCGAGTACTTAGTTTTTTAATCGTGCTCCTTGTATTCGACCTTGGTCGCTATATCAGGTAAATAAAATAGTGAGACGACTTACATTCCTTGTTAATTTTCATTAGTGGTTAATTTTTCTTGTGATTGGTTTGATTGATTGGGGACAATGACCATCTGTTTATTTATTCCACCTTAGTCGATCAGAATTTTTCGTGTCATCACTGGGTGTGCCCAGTCCTTGTCATCACCTCTAGTGACTTCCAATGATATGTCATGAAGCTCGAGCATCTTGTCGAACCGGAGCTGCAACAAGGCTCACGAGAGCCTTGTATCACTTCGACGTGGCACGGTCGTCGCTATCACCGATGAGAGATCGTAACTCGGTGGCTCGCTCTACAATGGCAAATAGAGTGAGACTGAGGCAGGGTGCAGATCTTTATTGGAGGTTTGACGAAGTGGAGGAAATGGGGAAAGAGGATGGCCAGGTCCTGCGGGGGAAGTTGGGCAAAGGCAGAGCGAGGATTGTTGCTACGTGGTGAACGAGAGAGAGGGCATGGACAGTTGCGCAGATGGTTGGCGGAAAGGGGGGGGGGTGTGGTTGCAGGTTGACTGAAGGCAGTTACAGAGGATAAGGAGAGAGAAGGTCATGGTTGCATGGGCTCGTGTATGGGGCAGTAGGCGTGGGACGCGTGGGAGGAGGAAGGAGAGGGCGATGCCACGTGGCATGCGTGGGTGCTGCCACGTGGCGAGGGAAAAAAATTTAAATTTAATATAAATTTAGAATAAATTAAATAATAAATAATAAATATTAAAATAAATAAATTATATATTTAAAATAATAAATAACTAAAATAAATAAATAAATAAGGGTAATAAGTAAAATAATAAGAAAATAAATAAAGAAGATAAATAAATAAAAATAATAATAAGCAAATAAGTAAATAAATAAATAAATAATAATTAAAAAAATAAAATGAATAAATTAAATAAATAAAATGGAATTACAAAAAAAAAACAATGGGGTGACACATGGCGGCTCTAGGAGATGCCACATGTCACTCTTAGAAAAGACACAAATTTAATATAAAGCAAAATAAAAAAACAAAAGGGGTCAAATAAAAAAGTGGTCAACATAAAGTTGCTCGTCTCGACGAGTTATTTTTAATGTTTTAAATTCTTAAAAAAATTAAAATCCCTTAAAGAATCACATAAATAGTATAAAAAATATCAAAATCATAAAAAGATTTTATTTTAATTTTCTATACATTTTTCTATATTTTAAAAGTACTAAAACTTGCCTTCTCTTCTTTTGTTTTTATTTTCCTTTGTTTTCTTTTATTAAAAGTCTAAAAAACATTTGCAAAATAAAAATTCATTAAAAAATACATAATCAGAAAACCATAAAAATATAAAATTAAAAATTCTATAAAAATGTAAACATATAAAAAAATCCAAAAAACCAAGGGAGTTTGCTTAGAGTTTCCTTCTCTTTATTTCATTGGTCGCCTTTGATTTAAATAACCCTCGGTATTATTGTAGCCTCCCTGAGTTCGATCTTGTACGCTATACAATTAAATAACTGTCAAATTTATTTAATTGCTTACATTCCTAGTTGTTTGTTTACTTGAGAGTTGTAGATAATTCTTAATAAATTTTGTTTGATTTGGTAATTTTTGGGATTGCGATGACATTTTAGCTATTAAATGAAATCTTTGAAAAATCTCAATCAACAATAGCCTTGCTCATCCTCTCAATTGGAGTACTTGAGGGATAACCAGGAGTCGAGGCTGACCATCCTCCTCCTACAAGTGACTACAAGGTAAACCCTTTTTCCTAACTCTTCTTCTTCTTCTTCATTGTTTCTTCACCTAGTTTCTTACTTTCCTCTTTGTACTTGTTCTCTTCTTCTCCAATCGATATTGTCCACATTTTCTCCTCCTTCCATGCTTCCTGCTCTATCCTCCATTATTAGACTTGTAAGCCCTTGGCGACCCACTAATGCAATAAAAGTTATTATTTTATCGTGTACTATTGACATGAATGATTATAAACACACTTAGTTTTAAGGTCCCTTTTACAATTAGGGTTATGTACCATGGCCATTTTGAATACCATGCAACTGGAAAGACACAACTTACTTTAACATGTAATATTCAATAAAGATCTCTAGTCTGAGAAAGAGATGTCAATCTTTCTCTAAAGATTGATTTCTGACCAACTTTTTAATGAAAGTCCTTTGCATAGGAATAAATATTTGGAAATGTTGGAATAATCAATTCAAGGAGTTGACTTGATGCGATCAAGATAAACTAATACCTAAATTGTAACTATCACGACCATGCACACATCCTTTGGCCGGAGAGAGATATATGTCTATATGCATTAGTGTACACATTTGACAGAATAATAGGTTGGTAACCTAACCAAGGTCTATATATCGATGAGTTGGTGTGCAAATGAAGAGATATGAGAAGTATGATCTCTCAGAGGAATCATATAAATTCATAGTTGACGAACTGAGAGATAGACCTTACTTATGAGATACATTGGGGTCGTAATGAATTCCATACATGGTCATCTTGTTTATTAAACAAGACATTATGAATCTCCATTTCATCACCTTTATTCTTTCATTTTGGACTTCATCCCTATCTAAATGCATGTTTATAGCATTAATTTGTACAAAATAGCATTTAATAATTGGTAATAAATACATTATAAATACATGTATCTAATTTCAAAATAAAATAATAAAGGAAAGAAAAAAAGAATGATGTGTCAAAGACACTGAGTAACCCTAAACCCCCAGACCCAGTCATCATGATGACTTGGTCAACAAGGAATAAAATAGGGGGAGATATGGTAGACCAACTGTACAGAACACACTTAAAAACCCTAATTCTTATTCATCAATAATAACCTTTTGCGACCTATTTCATTGTTTATTATTACAATTAAAATCAATAAAACCTCAACATGAAACTTGTACCTAAAAATACAAAGAAAATAGAAAATCGATTTCACATTAAAATAATACACAATGAACATGGGATACACATAACAAAAAGACACAAAGAAAACTTGCCAGACCTATATCTCCTCCATAAAGACTCAAAATTGACCAAATACACCTTTATTATTCATACAAGGGCATAAAAACATATGAATGAATAAAATAATAAAATAATTAAAAGAATAATTTACCATTTTATTTATATACATGTATAATGTACAATAGGGGTCCAAAACCTAACTTTCACATATTAATTTGAAATTGGATGAAACCACATTATTAAATAGCTTATTAAAAGTTATATACAACTAAATTCTTTTGATAAATTTTTAGTTCATATGGAGAAGATATGTGTCTGGGAAGTTTGTGTTCTGGCTTTTTATTTTGAGTGTAAAATGTATACTGTGTATTATTTTTGTGTGAAATCAACTTTGTATTTTTCTATATATTATTATCTACAACTTTTACTGCAAAGTTTCTTTATTTGAGGTATAAATAATAAATAATAAAATAGGTCCCAAAATGCATTATTGAAGGTTAAAAATTAGGAATTTTGTTGATTTATTGGCCCTTTTCTCCCCCTACTGTATTCCTTGCAAACCAAGTCATAAATATGCCTAGATCTCAGGGATTAGGGTCATAAATTACCTTTAGCATTTTATTTCATTTTCTTTTCTTTTCTTTATTCTTTTATTTTGTCTTTAAACAATGTATTTTATACAATATTTGTACAATAAAAGTTGCATGATAATTTGTACAAAATAATGAAATTTACATGCATTTAACTAGGGTTTAAAGGCCAAAATGAAATAATAATGGTGATGAAATGGAGATTCATCACCTACACCATTGCTCTCTGGGGTTCGATTCGACACTCTACATACTTATATACTATACACATAAATTTTGTAGAGTTAAAATAAAATAAATTCTGACTCTCATATTTGCATTGAATTATCATACAATGTGGGTTGATTGTTGATGATTGGTTGGTGAAGTGTCAAGATCCAAGGGAGGGATGATACAGTGATTTCCAAATCCGACTTTTCGGACACCGCATGCTCCTCCAAAATCGGGCATTAGACACGTCTCGCCAAAGCTATCTATCAAGATATGAATTTGAGATATTAATGTACGTTTTTGGAAAGCGTATAATATTATCGTACAATTATCAATTGGGAAGTCTATTGATGTGTTCCGAAGAAGGCAATCAAACTAGGGTTTGGACTTCGGATGCACCAAAGTCTTTCAGTATGAAGGATGAATGAGTATGGGGAATACTTAGGGTTAAATCTATCATAATAAATCATTTAACATGACAATTCCATTCCAAGGGAATGACAAAACCCGGTGGATTTAAATGGCTCCATTTATTAGCTTACTTATTTGAGAACTAATTAGATCAAGTCTCACTTAATTTGAATATAATGTTCAATTCCAATTCCATTTTCAATGAAATGGAAATAATAACACTCCTTGGGCTCATTTCTAAAGTCCAAATGGTTTGGACATGATTAGAAATGGTCAAGGAAGTTGGATTCAGCTCACCAATACTTTCTTCAGCTCACATAGAGTGTGATGCATTTCATTGAGCTCACTCAGAGTGTGAATTTTTCAGCTCGAGCTCAAAGATAGGAGTGTATCACGTTTCTCTAAAAATGGTGTAAACCATGAAACTGGATAGTTATACAAATTTCAAGCTACTATACATGGATAATACAATCTCCCCTACATTATCTTCGAGTTTCTGAGAGTTTTGCTCACGAGTCCTAATTGGATTAGGACTCATACTCATTGATATCAATAGAATGATAATAATTGTTGTTCATGTATGTGTATATCCAATATTTTTAGATATGATCCACTTTAAATGTATTTAACTAATATGAATATTGATTCAGAATAATATATATATATATATATATATGAATATGATTCATATATTATTTCAAGGAATAAATGTCAAATGAATTCACATTTGATATTAAATGTAAATTGTGTTTACATTTGTTGCGAGATAACTCTCATAAATTTCACAATAATGATAATTAAACTATCATGTATAATGCAACAACCAAATAGGATATCGATTAGTACAATAATTAGGGCAACCATCAATCCTAATTTGATTAGGACTCTCCTAATTTTTGTTTTAATTTTGTTATTTATTCTTGATGATAAATGAGAGGCAACTTGTCTTCTCTCATTCCTAATTAAGACTAGGTTATGACCGTTGCCCTTGGTTGTTCATCCAAAGTCCATCATCATAATAGTACCCCCTTAGAGTAAAACTCTAAGAGGCATCTACCATGAGTATAAAAGAGAGGGCATGTATCTCTCTTGAAGACACATGAAATAGATGAAAGCATTTGCCTTCCAAGTGCCTATGTAGCCTTGATCATTGAAAGAGGAGTTTACAGAGTAGAAGACTCTGTATTGTATACGTCCTCCCATCTCTTTCTACATCCTTACACGTCCATCATCAAGCATGCATCTTGTCTTCATAGGTGTGTCCCTACGAGAGAGAAGATCATCTTCTTCGTCGTGTTGCGTATACGTACAAGAGGACTTGATTTTGTGAGACAAAATAGAAAGCTTATATTCTTTGTCTCATCCTTGGGTGGACAACTTCTAGAAGAAGTAGATATCAATGTTCATATGAAGTAACAACATGACTCAACATCACGCCTACAAGAGGAGAGTCCTTGGATCACACTTCATTGGGGAGGTCTCTTGCTTTAGAGACTCATGCGTCAAGAGGTAACCCTGATCTCTTTTTAATATTCATTAGAATATAAGAAACCTTATTAGGAAAATTGTTTCCCTAATTAATGATTTCGTAAAGTATAAATTATTGTGTTGAAATTGCTTATTCATGTGATGGACACACAAAGTTCTTGCAATTTGTTTTCTAATTTCCGCAGTTCTGAGATGCGAAGTTCATAAAAAGTTTATTTACTTCCTTAGATTGGTGTGATAGCCTTAGTTTTGAGGATTTGTATTGCATCCAAGTCCGATGAACAATTGTCCATATTATCCCAATCATCAGGTACATTATCTTGTTACAGTTTTGACGGTTCGAATGATTCAACAACTTTTGAAGTTGCTACAGTTCTCCCTTGTTTTGAAATTATTGTTTTGGGATATATAAGGTCTAGAAGGTCTTCTCCCGTTCCCAAAAGATGCACCAATAGTTGGTCGCATTTGGGACAAGATTCATATGTTAAAAACAATTGCAAACTCCAATTTCAATCAATGATCGTAGCATTGAAATTCTGAATTTTTAGCTAATATATTTGAGTTATATAACATTGCAAAATACTGGTTAATTAGTCATAAATCAAGTCCCCAATCCGTACAAAAGCATTTCATGCGATTCCTACCGTGCGACCTTGAGAAATTGGATTTCTTCATAGGCAGATTTGGAAGAGAACTCAATTATTTTAATTGACTTGTTTCTCATATTTTGAGACTCAAAATAAATGTAAATATATTTGATAAATTGACATCTGGAGTTAGATCTAATATTTTGGAAATATTTTAGTTCGCAATGAAGTTTAAGTCCAAGTTATATAATGCTTTCTATTTTCAAAATCAAATCCGAAATCATTGTTTGCTTAAATAATATATATGAAATAAATTAGAAACTCTTTTTATTTCATATTTCCTTACATGATTTATGGACTTGGATGTTTGAAATGTAATTAGAAATTATGAAGTCTATTGGATCGACTTCGTAAATTGTCTAGATTGTTGCACTATGTATTATGGAAATTAAAAAGAATTTTAATTCCTAAATATCTGAGTGTTATTGTGTAGTATCATACAAGGTTAGATCGACAAAATCCCCTCAATACAATATGTGCCAATTATGTTGTCTCTAATTGGAATGATGAATGTGCCAAGGTTTGGATATGCTAATGGGTTACTTAATTGGCACACTACACGTCATTTATGGTGGAAGCAATCCTTGCTAGCATAAGTTGGCATGACATGGCTAGATTCGTATAAATGAAGGGTAGCATGAGAAGTCATGACGTACTTTAACAACTAAAATTGGAATAATAAATTGTACTATGCCAGAGTGTATACTATATGATAACATCAAGTTCATAATGATAAAAAACTTGGATTGCTTGATTATCATTGTTTTAGTTGGGCTAAAACTAAGATAATAAACAAGTATCCCATCTATATCCCTTATTAGATTAATCATGAGAATATGATTCGAAATGCTTAATCATTAATTTAAACAAAATATGGACTAAGTCATATGATGACATCAATGGTCTTCTGTTATTGCAAATAACTCCATCAACAAAGGTTGTATTTTTTGAGACGCTTATACGCAGTCATGAATCAAGAATACAAATTCACATGGATCATATTCTTCATTTCTCAAAAGAGATGTGCAATATGCATAGTGACCCCAATGTTGTTCCCCATATTATTGAGGTTGCATTGGATTGCACAAAACGTAAATTATATTTCGCTCATTGATGGTTTGTTTAATCAATAACAAGCTAACACAAACATATGGTGGGGGTTTTGGGTGTTGAAGACTGAAAAGAGAATAGAAGTTGGAGTTGTAATGCAGAAAGATTTCCTACTACTTCCATCATAGTAGCATTTTTTCATATTATTGGGGTGCAATGAAAATGAAAAGGAGACTCAGGCCTCGTAGTGGGGCCATTGGTTAGCCTGCCTCATGCTTTAAAAGCTTACAAGGGAAAGACTTTCAAAGTAAGAAAAATACAAAAAAAGCATTTGATTAAAAAATGTTAAAATGTTTAATCTCATTTTTCAAGATTAATTAAAGTTCATTCTTTTAATTTCTAGATGAAATCTCTTAACCTACTTAACAATCTCATTAAGGTCAATCAATTGACCAGTCCTAGTAATTAGGATTAGATCCGTAATTTGGAACTCATAATTGAGACATATCACATAGTGTAAGTGCTCTTGTATATGTAGTATAAGAACCCTCAGACATAAGATGCCCAAGAGTTTAGATAGAAGTGGGACAATGATCATTCAGTCTCTCATTGCTATATCTTGGATCATTGTCTAATATGCTTCATAAGCAACTTATAACCATTGAATCTGCTCTGGTCATCCGCATGAATTTTAAGGAGATGTATGGAGATGTGAACCACACTCTTTCTACATTAAGGTCCACTAAGGACATTATGAAGAAAGAATATCCCTCTAGTGGTGTAATATTTGCAAAGGTTAGGGAAGTACACCTAGAAGCGTAGACCTCGGAAGGGTCCGTTCCAAGAGAAGAAGAAAGGTCAAACTGTTGATCAATTTTCTAGTGCTTCTACACATATGACATCCAACAAGACGGATGTCTACCATCATTGCTTTAAGCCAAGATTTTAGAAGAGTAACTATCCAGAATACCTGAAGTCCTTAGAGAAGGAAAATAGCATAATTATGGAAAATAAGAAATCTACATTCATCATTGAAATCAACTTACTCGTAGGATGAGAAGGAAGTTGGGTTATTGATCTAGTGCTTCTGTTCACGTATGCAATCAACTTCATATGTTTCAAGACACAAGAGAACTTGATGAAGGGGAGAAAGTCATCCATATGGGATGTGATGTAACTGTTACGATGATCGCCATTGGAACTTATAGACTAACATTATCTAGTGGGAGAGTCCAAGACATTAGAGATTGTACATACCACATGTTAGAAGGAACTTACTATCTGTATATAAGCTACTTAGACATGAATATACTTTACTATTCTATAATAAACTTATCATAAATCATTATGGTTATTTTATAGCTGAAGGTTCTCTAATAGAAGGCATACTCTATGAATTGAACATGCATGAATGTGTCATGAATGCTAATACCACTATTAATAACAAAACCCATAAACAATCAAGAGAGGATGGATATCATTTAACTTTGAAATGGCATCAAAGACTTGGACATGTGTCTCTAGATATGATCAAAAGATTGGTAAAGGATGGACCTCTAGATTACATAAAAGTTCATGATTTATCAACTTGTGAGCATTGTATTTGTGGGAAAATGTCCTTGACCAACTTCTGATGAATCTGTGACTAATCACTCTAAAAGTTGAAAATAGACCTTCGTTCTTAGCATTTAGCTACATATTTTCATTTATTATGCATTATTCGCATTCACGCATCTAGAATTAACGTATGCATTCTAGCATTCATATTTGCATAAATAAGAAGCCTGGAATTCCTTGTAAACATTCACCTGTATATTAGTTAAATTCACCTATTTTTACATATTTTATACTAACTCCAAATCCAATAAAATCAATTCTATAGTGTATATATTACTAACACTAATAAAAGAAAATTATCAAAAAATACTAACTTGTAAAATTGTCCAATAAAACCGAGCCCTAGTTTGAGACCAAGAACCTTAAAATGCGCAAATCTCTCTCATACAGTATCCGATTTAGGTATACTCACTTTTAAAGTAATATACATTCAAAGACCTTCAAAACAAGATCAATTTCATAGAAATCGAAGATCGTATGTGAAACTTGGATTTTGGGCCCCTATTGTATATTGTATAAATTGACCAAAATACCCTTCATTTCTATTATTTTATTTTCTTAATTTTTAAAAATAAAAAAATAGATTTAAGTTGTAAATATTTCTTTCGTATTTTATCTAACTTTATTTTGATTTTTGTCCTATTTAAATATAACAAAAAATTGCAAAAGATAAAAAATTCGATATTTTATACATATAAGATACACCTAAAAATACACTTTGTTCATATGATTTATTTTGATTTTTGATCCTTCAAGAAAATTGTAGATCTCATCAAGACGAGCAACTTTCATGTTGACCGCTTTTTGATTTGACCCTTTTTGTTATTTCTTTTTTTATTTCTTTTACATTTAATTTTTGATTTTTTTAGGAGCGACACGTGGCAGATCTTGGAGACGTCACATGTCACCCCATTTTCTTTATTATTATGTTCATTATTTAATTTAATTTATTTAGTTTATTCATTTATTATTTTTATTTTAATTATTTAATTAATTATATT
The DNA here is from genome assembly GCA_037367405.1 of Ottelia alismoides. Lineage (NCBI taxonomy): Eukaryota > Viridiplantae > Streptophyta > Magnoliopsida > Alismatales > Hydrocharitaceae > Ottelia > Ottelia alismoides. Next base: position 148,542 of record JAZKJV010005642.1, read on the forward strand.
TATTTTTTTTATTTTCATTTTTTTATATTTTTCTTCTACTTTTTTTTCTCTCCATTATTTTTAGTAGCCTACTTATATTACTTTGTTTATTTTATTTTTCTCATTTTACTTCTTCTCCCTTTACTTATTCCCCACTCCAAGTCACCATTCTCCCCACATTCTCCACCTCTTTTCTAACTTCCCTCTCCTCCTTTTTATTTCCTTCTCCTCTTCATTTCTCCTAATCCGCCATCCGATAGGAGAATCTCTAGGTTGACCCTTTGTCCAGGTGATAGCTCGACGAGGACGACTTCGAGAGAAGACGAGATTCATAGCGAGATCAGAAGGTTCCCAGCCTTTGTCGCTCCTCCTTCCTGGAAGAGCTTTAGCTTCTAGGTGCCTCATTGGGCATCGATTAAGGCCAAGACTAGGAGAGACGGCATTCACCCTCCAACAACCCTGGCGAACCTCTCAAGGTAATATCCTTCACCTTTTCCTCAATTTTTTTATCTAACATTTTTTTTGTTGTTATTATTTTACACCATATCACCATAAATCATGACAATCATTCTCATTACCATCAAACGCCACCACCATCATCGTCACAACATCACCACCCCATAATCACTTTTTTATTTTTATTTTTTTTGCACATCTGATGAGCGGGCCGAGCGACTAAGGTAAGAAGGCATCAATGGTCGTTGCGACCTCAACCTCTCGTATCGGGCTCAATCAAGAAAATTCAAGACCACCAACATAAAAATCAAGCAAGCAAATCGAGTAGCGGTCTCGCTATTTTATTTTACAGGTATAGCTACTAGGGTCGAACACAAGGAGCACGATATGGTAAACCTACGAGGAAAATTTAAATAAAATAAAGAAATAAAAATAAAAGGTGGATTTTTGGTTTTTCAATTTTTTTGTAATTTTTTAAAATTAATAAAAGGTATAAAAGAAATGAAAAGGCACAATCAAACAATTATTTAACACATCAAAAATGTCATATAATTAAAATAACAATATTTTTGGTTTTTATTAATATTCAAGTGTTTTTATTATTTTTCTTGGATTTTTCTTATTTTTATTTAATTTTATAAAAATGAAATAAGGGCAAAAATAAAAAACGATGTGCAGCCAGAATCTAAAGACACTTTAAAAATATTTAAAATACCTAAAAAATCGAGCAACAATTTTATTATAAAATAAAGATAAAAATCTAACTATAAAAACTGAAAATGCATTTTTTTGAACTTTTGTGAATTTTTTAATGATTTTTCTAAGTTTTTAATGCTTTTCAATTTTTATGGTTTTTATAAATTCAAATGCAATGAAAATTAGATAGAAGTAAAAACACAACAAAAAAAACAAATAATTTTTTTTGGATTTTTTAGAGTGTTTATACTATTTTTTGTTGATTTTAAAAATTGGGAAGAAGCAATTTTTAAGTTTATTGAATTTTTAAAAATAACAAATGGAAACAAAATGAACCCAAAAATTCCTAGAAATCCCTACACCATGGCAGGTGCCATGTTTCAAAATTTCACGAATTTGGGTGAAGTTTGCTATTTATTCAAACCAATCAAAGAAGCACATATGCAAAGAAAATAACGTCCTGGGACCGAATAATAACACGCATCCAAAAACCTAGGGGGCCTACTGCAATTTTCACACAATTTAAGCACATGTCCAATATGACCTCGCACAGGGGTATAAGTACAAATAATGAAACTATAATATCAAAGCATAATATCCACTAAACCCATGAACATACATACAAATAACCCATGAATACACGTGACAACTCACGTGCAACCGTACCATAAGGACTAAAATGTAAATACTAAAAACTGCAGGGGCAATGATGTAAATAGTCTACAGTGCAACTTTTATTTTACAGACTAAATAAAAACATAAAAGAAATGCAAGGAAAGTGGCGCAAATTACCCAGCCGACTCATGCGGGTCACATGGGGAGACAGGTGGTGCGCTCTGACTGGATGGTGGCGTGTGGCTCTGGCGCTGACACCTGGCGGATCCAACAGCCTGACGAAGGAGCGAACGTGGGGCGTACGGGGCCGTTAGATGTCAGATCTAACGGCCTGACAGGCGCAGGCGATGGACAGCTATGATAAGAACTGGCGGAGAGGCGAGATCCAACGGTGGAGGAATATACTGGACGAACTCTGCCTTGCGAAGTTCACCGGAGAACCAGCGGTAATCCGACGCTCCGATGGACTATCGGGCAGCGGGGCTCGACTCGCAAGGCCCCTCCACGTCGGGTGGCGAGGTCGGATGAAGTCATCAACGGTCGGATCTCTTGGACGGGGTGCGTGACCTGGGCGAACTCCAATAAGGTTGAATGAAGACGAGATGAGGCGTAACAACACGCGCTTTGACCTGCAGATGAAAACTTCGACTCGGAGGGACACTCTAGTCGGGGTTATTTGGCCGAAAATAAAGGGAAGCGACGATGGGGGGCGAAGGTGTTTCCAGCGAAGCGGAGTATGGAACCTAAGCCTAATCTTGGCTCGTATAGCCAAGATTTGGATGATCAGGATGCGGATGAAGGGTGATGGCGAACGAGGGAGTCAATGAACGGATGGGTGTGGCTGATGGAGCTCTGACCGGCGAGTCAGAGTAGGCGGAGCGGCAGATGAAGGATTCGAAATAACCAGAACTAGGGAGGAAATGAAGGCTACCTGAAGGTCCGAGTTGGATCCTTAGCTCCAGGGGGTGAGGTCGGACTGGGTCTTAGCCTCTACCACGCTGCAGAAGATGGGGAGGCTCGACGCGGCGGATCTCTGACCACGTAACGTGAGCATTGGCTACAAAAACCTTCTCCGACCACCAGAGGCTCCGCCCGAAAGCTGTCACCAAGGAGAATAATTCTAGGGTAGAAGGAGGGTATGCGGCGCGAGCTACCGCTCTGGGGAAATAAATGAGGATTTTATATGCATTCCCAGATGGTGAAGAAGAATCAGATGGAGCGCTCGATCCAAGGAAGATTCGTCATTCCGCAGGGATCCGCGAGGGTCGTGGATCCAAGGTGAAGGAGCAGGCAATTGAATCAGAGCAAAAGGTGGAGGGACCCGATTGGGATAAATGGGAGAAAGTGCAGCAAAAACCGGATCCGGACGAAGACTGGTCCAGGAGGGGGAGTTGATTGGGGTCAACAACCCTCTTGGACCAATCAGAAATTAGGAAGTAGAAAAGATTTGTAAAATAAATTAAAAGTAGAAAACGATTTTATTTTAAAATATGTTCAAAATAAAAAATGTTTATTATTTTTCAAACTATTTTTTAGTGATTTTTATTTATTTTTATGAAAACTAAATATTGTATATACAATATAATATATTATCCACATGTATAAAATACCTAGGTATTTTATATAATTATTTTTATTTTCTTATTTTTGTAAATATACCCTAATTTTATATTTTTTTATTTATGACATAAAATTTAGTATATAAAAAATTTTTATTTAATTTTTATTGACTATTTACGTGTGTTAAATAAATAGATATGTGAGACATATGTATATGTAATATGCACAAGGTTGTAGAGAGAAATTATTTTTAGTTTTATTTTTATTTTATTTTAATTTTTGTTTTATTTTTAGGAATATATACAAGGGATTAGAAACACATTTTTATTTTTATTTTCATGAAAATAAAATATATACATATACGAAGGAATATCACAAGGTTTAATGGCCCTATTTCTCTCTACTTATTTTATTTGGCGATCAGGCCCATATTGGGCAATATCTTGGGATTAGGTTACTCAATATTTATTCTAAATATTTCCTTCTTTTTCTTTTATTATTTTATTCTTTTATTTTTGCACAGATACATGCTAATTATTAATATTTTATAAAAGCATGTTTATTAGTAACTTATTGTATTTACAACTGTCTACATGGTATTTTGCCAAGATAATTAGCTAAAATAAAAGAATAATAGTGATGAATGAGTATTCATCACCCCCCTATACTTTACTTTTGTTAGTCCCTTAGTAAACACTTATTTGAAAAATAACTGAAAAGAGAAAGAAAAAGAAAAACAAAAAGAAAAAGAAGAAGATGAATCAAGGTTAATTATTAAACTTGTCTTCATTAAATTTAATTATGGAGCTCAATCAGATCTTTGGATTACTAATTTATCAGAACCTTATTTGGACTTAGGTTTAAAACTCAACGGCCTCTAAGTTCCACTAATCTATAGTCAAGACTCCTCAACAATCCATATCAGAACAAGTCTACATACACAAACTCAGATGACCATGAATCTTTTCTTGTACTGTGTAAGTGATATGTAGCTCCCCACCTCAGAAATGGCAAAGTGATAACCCCCTCAACAAGGTAACTCTAATACCCTAGTCTGGCAACTCTTTCCTCGAGGAGCGGGGTATTCCCTTCTAAGTTCAAGTTCAACCAGCTCAAGAAGAGGATGAAGAAGAGAATGGACCATGGCCAGTGTAGCCATGTATCCTAGGGAGCCTAACCAGTGCAGCTAAGTCTCCCTTCTGCAAGCTTCATGAGATGGGCATGGGTAACACCAGCTTTGCTTAATTTGACTATATACACTCCGGTGGGTATTTCATTTTCAATCAGACCCACCACTTTTTTGGAGTTTTTCTTTTTACACATTTTTGGAATGTGCATTTGTACAACATATCTACATAGTGCATCATATATACATAAGGAGTTTTTCCTCTTGAGCCAGTAGATTATCCCTCTTTTGAAGCATTATTGCAACCCACATCTCCTGTCTTTAGACCTCATTGCTACAAGACCAAGTTGAGATGCACTTCCTTCACTAAAATAAGAAGAGAGGTTCCTCCTAGAAGTACTACCCTCATATGCTACCTCAAGTCAAAGAATGCCTCCTCACCACCTCATCCGTAGAGAGCTAGGTGTAAAGTGCTGGTGCAAGTAAAGCCATTGTCTTTGAGAGTCATGTATGTATTGTTAAGTGTTCTACTTAGGCTCATTAAGATGACATATGATCATAGCCTAGTGGACTCAAAGAATTATGTCACTATGGACCTCAAAAATCTCAACCCTATGCCCTATAAGGTTCCTCTTAGAATTAGATGGATTAAGATCTTAACCAAGCTTCCATTTTTCAATTTAATTCTAGGCTAGTTTAATTGCCAACTATGATTCAGAAAACCTATACATATATATATATATATATACATTTTTTGCAAAATTTTTGAAGACATGCAAAATTTTTGAAAATGTTTGAAAGAATGGATGTATGCATGAATGCCGAAGTTTTGCAAAATATTTACACACATTTAAACAAAGGTTTTTGCAAACTTTTTGTTTTTTAAACATTTTACAAAAATTTTATACGATGTACATAATTTTAATTATCAAAATATTTACAAGATCTTTACACCAAACATTTTTACAAACATTTTTACAAAAATAATTTTGTAAATAGCTATGTATGTTCAATAAAGACTTTTATGTACAAGAAAAAATTTAAATTTTTATGGATTTTTAAGGATTTTAGCCATTTTATTTATTAACACGCTCACACAAAGTATGAGTTATGGATAAAGTATATATGGAATAGACACGACACCCCCCTATACATAGCTCGAATGATGTCCCCAGAGTGAATAAAGAGCGATGAAGAATACATAACTTGTACTTAGTATAGGGAAGTGAAAAGAAAACTATACTACAAAGACGAATGAAAGAATAGAATGGAAAAAGATCTCAGGGTTTCCCCCTATACTTAGGATCAATTAATCCTAAGTACAGTAGATTGTACACAAAGGGAAATCCGAGTGGGGAATGTACATGATCTACCTCCTCTATACTTAGGGTAAATTATACCTAAGTATAGGCAACAAAACAGAGATAGAAAAGAATCAAAAGGAAATCAAAAGTCGCACCCCCCTATACTTAGGGTAAAGTACACCCTAAGTATAGCATAATCAAAGATGCAAATGGGGTGTTGGACTGAAGAATAGTGTGATATGGACATCTAGATCTATACAAGTTGGAAGACAGTGATAATTAGGCGTGAGATGCAATAGATGTGAGTCAAGAGACCACATCCTCACACAAAATGAATAGGGGCGACGTTAACCACCAGCGGCTCATGATCTAGATATGGTTGAGGCACTGCCCGTTAACACGAAAGATAGACTGAGATGAGAATTCGAATATGTCAATGCTTCCGTTGTCATGTACCTTTCGGACCAGGTAAGGTCCTTTCCATTTGCTCTGCAACTTCCATGGAATTAATCTAAGCCTGGCATCGAACAACCATACTCGCTGTACTGGCTCAAATTGCTTGTGGCTGATATGAGAATCATGCTACACCTTCACTCTCTCCTTATACTGTAGGCTGCTCGAAAAGGCTGCATATCTAAGCTCCTCCAGGGCTGCCAACTCTGCCCTCCTCTGGTCTCCTACACTCACTGGATCCAAAAGTATATCAGTGACTGCCTAAAGTGACCTATACCTCAGCTCAACAAGTAAATGGCAGGGCTTGCCATAAACGAGGCGAAAGGGAGATGCACCCAAAAGAGTCTTGAAGGACGTCCGATATCCTCACAAGATCGAGTCCAAAAGTTGTGACCATTCCTTTCGATCAGGGTGGACGACCTTATGCAATATTGTATTGATCTCCCTGTTTGACCAGCAAGACCATTGGTCTGAGGATGATATGGTGTGGCTACTCGATGGTCAATGCTGAACTCGCTGGCAAGGGCCTTTACCTTGTCGTTGACGAAATGAGACCCCCATCAGATATCAACACTCTAGGCACCCCGAACCGTGAAATGATATTCTTCCTCAAAAATCGGCATATAGTCCTAGTATCTGCGGTTCGGGCGGGGATGGCCTCAACCCAACGACTCACATAATCAACGACCAACAGAATGTACTCAAATCCATGACTCTTAGGGAATGGACCCATGAAATCGATGCCCCATATGTCAAAAACCTCACAGAAATGAATGGGCTGCATCGGCATCATATCACAATGTCTACAAGTGCCCATCCTCTGACAGTCAGTACACCTCTTCACGGACTCATCAGAATCCTTGAAGAGGGTAGGCCACCATAGGCCAGATTGGAGCACTTTCTGTGCCGTTCTCCTCCCATAGTGATGTCCTCCTGCCTCAAGCTTGTGGCAGTAAGTGAGGATGCTATGGTGCTCCTGAGGAATGCATCGATGCCAGACGCTATCCCCTCCTTCATGATAAAGGACAGGATCCTCCCAATGGTAGAACTTGGCCTTCGCGAGGAACGTCTTAAGTCGCTGCCTGGGCCAACCTTGTGGAACTTTCTTGGCAACAAGATAGTTCACAATGTCGGCGTACCGCAGGAGAGAGGCGATAGCAAGGATCGCCTCATCTGGGAAGGTCTCAAGATAGGGTCAATCTGCTCAGAATCCTCAAGATGCTCTAATCGGGAGAGATGAGCCGCCACCACATTCTTGACTCCATGCTTGTTCTTAATCTCAATATCAAACTCCTGGAGTAGAAGGATTCATCTAGTCAATATCGCTTTGGTATCCTTCATGGCCATGACGTACCTGATGGCGGTATGATCTGTAAATATGGTCACCTTAGATCCAATGATGTATGATCTGAACTTATCTAGGGCAAAGACTACGGCTAGCGTCTCCTTCTCAGTGACGGTGTAGTTCCGCTGAGCAGCATCCAAAGTACGTCTAGCATAGTGAATGACAAATGGTGCTCCATCCTTCCTCTGTCCCAGCATGGCCCCAACGGCAAAATCGGAGGCATCCGTCATGATCTCGAATGAGATAGACCAATCAGGCGGCTGGAGGATAGGAGCCTCAATAACTAGACTCTTAAGAGTATCAAATGATGCTAGACAATTATCATCCAAAATGAACTCGGTGTCTTTCGTCAGCAAATCAGTCAACGGTCGGGCAATCCTGCTGAAATCAAGAATGAATCATCGGTAGAAACCGACGTGCCCTAGAAAAGACCGTAACTGTCGCAAGTTGGATGGTGGACTGAGTTTCCTAATGATAGCCACCTTGACCGGATCAACCTCCATGCCCCTGTTGGAGATGATATGGCCAAGCGCCATCCCCTGAGTCACCATGAAGTGACTCTTCTCCCAAGAAAGCACAAGATGGACCTCAATGCATCGCTGAAGGACGCAGTCTAGGCAGTCAAGACAAGCATCAAACCCATTGCCATAGACCGAATAGTCGTCCATGAAGACCTCCAAGCACTCACCCACCATGTCCTAAAATGATGGACAACATGCACCTTTGGAATGTTGCCGGGGCGTTACATAGACCAAAGGACATCCGTCTGAAAGCATATGTCCCGAAGGGACAGGTGAATGTAGTCTAGTTCCGGTCTTCGGGCGTAATGGCCACCTGATTGTATCCGGAGTACCCATACAGAAAGCAGTAATGACTCTTCCCTGCTAGCCTCTCTATAATATGATCAATAAAAGGCAGCGAGAAATGATCCTTCTTGCTGGTCTGGTTCAATCGTGTGTAGTCCACACAGACCCTCCAAGAAGCGGGTACCTAGGTAGCGATCTCCTCTCCAAACTCACTCACAATTGTAATGATGCATGTCTTCTTGAGCACCACATGCAATGGACTAACTCACTTAGAGTCGAAGATGGGGTAGATAAAAACTGGCGCTCCACCATTTCGAGATCTCCTTCATGACAACTTCCCAAAGATTCAGGTTCAGCTGCCGTTGGAACTCATGTGACGACTTAGTGTCCTCCTCAAGATAGATATGGTGGGAGCACAGGGCCGGACTTATCCCCTGGAGATCGGCTACGCTCCATCCTATCGCCTTGCGATTCTTTTCAAGAACCTCTATCAAACAATATTCTTATTCTCTAGTCAAATCTGCTGAGATAATGACTGGGTGCATTTCATGCTCACCTGCAAGGAACCTATACTTCAGCGATGACAACAAGGGCTTCAGCTCTGGACAACTGGGTGCTGGCAGATCTGGCCTCTGAAATGTCTGAGTGAATGCGACCAAATCTGCATGGGAGAATGAGAACTCTCGCTGAAAATCAGATTCTGGTGAAGACTACTCTGTTGGTATGTCTCTGCTCTGAATGGGATCAGCCTCCACCCTAGCTGCTGGCTCTGGGGAAATTAGACATGGGATCATATCATTAAACTCTTCCCAATCTATGTCTGACTCCGAGGGATCTGAATCTGTATTAAAAGTATAACTACTTCGCTATCCGGAACGCAATCTGCTGCCTGAAATGTATCCTATACCAGTAATGTGCTCTCCAAGCTCTCCTATGCTGGAATCTGTGCATCAGCGGACTCTGAAGGTGAGATGATAGCTCGTGAAACTGGGTCGGACCAAACATCGTAATCATCTGAAATCACAAAATCGCAGTCTTGGTGGATGTCTCGCTCTGCCTCTATTATCTGCTCTGAATCTGTGAGCGGATCTGAGCAAGCTGAATCTCTGGCTCTAGTCTCATCAATCGTCTCTATTTGTATATTCTCGCCCTCGATGCGAAAGTACACCTTCCTGCTATCATGATCGGACACTGCCTTGGCTGTGGCCAAGAACGGGCGTCCTAAAATGATTGGGGTATCTGTCAGAGATTCATGGATCTCCATGTCCAACACAACGAAGTCCACGGAGAATTTCAGGCCCTGAATTGTGACGTTAACGCCCATCAGCAACCCCTTCAGCCTCTTGACAGATCGATCAGAAAGTGAAGGACTGTCATGCTCTGTCGAAGAGGGCCAAACTCGAATCGGTTGAGTAAGGCTACCTGAAGTACGTTGATGGAAGAACTGTTGTCTAATAGAGTCTGATCGAACCTCTGCTCATGAATATGGCATATCACATAAGGAGATCCTGCATCTGGCCTCTTGGCTGGCAGACGGTTCTAGATGGCGAAGCAAGTGGCGCGAGTGGGCACATGGATCTCTGACTGGTGGTTCCTCCTCTTCTTGCGAATGGAGGTCCTCTCTCTAAGGTTCCTCTGGAAGAGGGGATGTGCTCCAAGGCCTCTTGTAGAGTCAGCTGTATGTGAAATCTGTCCATCATCTGCTGGCTGAACTCTAGCTGATGTGATTTTTTTCGGTTTTCTATTTTAGTTCCCTTAGCCAAGCGGAGTGCTTGGGGAAAGGGGACGGTTGGGCCCTTCTCAGATGAAGGGCTAGGATCGAGTCCTTGTTGATGTGGCAAAGAAGAATCCATACAAACATCTCCAATAATCACAGATGGACTCATAAAAAAAGAACCCTTTACTTTATTCACATAATAGTCCTGAGATACATGAACTGAATGAAATGCAACAGGAATTGAAATGGTGGCATTATTACCACCCTCGGCATCTGGAATCACACTCTTGCTTAGAAACTCTAGTGGCATAAGCACCACCTCCTGCATCTGGTGAAGTGACGGCCTCAGTACCATCAGCTGAATCAACGTCCTTGGTGGCGTCATTACCACCGTCATCATCATCATCACGAGCGGCATCAGTACCTCTCTCCTCTTCGTCTGGCACTACTGAAGTTGCATGGGGTCATCGCTCAGACGAGGCACCACCGGCTGGCTTCCTACCGCTCCTATGTGTAACAAAGTCAGCATCAATAGTGTATGTAGTAATATAACCAAGTGAATCACTAGGAGTGGTAACCTATGTAAACTTTCTACCTGCTCAGACTTCCTCTTGAGGTTGTTCGGGTTCAGCTTAATCTGGGCAGGGATGGCGGCCTTTCCTTTGATGATCTCTCTCATCACCTGACGGAACCCATCCATCTCCCGTCTGAAGGTAGCCTGCTGCTCGGAGACGAGGCATGCTAGATCGTCCAAGGTGAGGATCTCATAGGCGGGCCCATGAGAACCTGACGGGTGGCCTCTATGAAAATGAGGCGGTTGCTGCTAGGAGTGAGAGGGATACTGGGGTTAAGAGTGATACTGCTGAGGCTGCTGCTGCTGCCTCCAAGACTGTCCCTGCTGATAGGAACGAGGACCATGCTGCTGGTAAGACTGTTGTGGATGTGGTTGCTTCTGGTGTGGTGGGAACTGGGGCTGCTGGTGCTGCTCTCGCTGCTGGCCATACTGACCACCCTAAACTAGAGGCTGCTGCTAGGAACTGGTACCTCCGGTCGACCAACGGAATCTAGGATGGTCTCGTTGGATCCCAGGCTGAGGTCGGTCATACCATATCCCGTTGACATCCATCAACGACTCCTGCTCGTAGGTGGATGGGGGGAGTACTTCCAGGGGCTGGTCCGGCTGATACACCACTATCTAGCTGTCCTGAGATGGTGGTGGCCAAACGTACTGCTGCTGCAGCTGCTGGAACGGCTCCGCCTGAATGTGGTGCACCTGTCGGTACTAGACAAAGGGCTGGGTCGAGCTGTTGCTGTCGGTGTCTGCCCGTGACCTTTGACGGGGCTGAGGAGCCGTCTGTACCTCTTGGAGACACATGATCTGGGTCTTCAGGTCACTCAGCGTCTGTGCCATCTGATCAATCTGCGTCATGCCCTAGCACTGCTTCTTCTCAATCAACTTTATCCGGTCCAACTTCTCGCTGATGATCCTCGTATCAGTGGCCGTCGACTATGCCTGTGCTGCAACTGCTGACGAAGTGGATGGACCGACATCTACTCGTGCTATCCTCTGATAGGACACGGCCTGTGGCATGGGTTTCCCTCGAGTATATAATCGGGTCTGGGACATAACAGTATAGTTCTCGGCCATCTCCTCGTAGATGGCCCAGACCTGATCCTCATCCTTGGCAAAATACGAGCCCCTACATGATGCGTTAACTAGCCCATGCAACTCCGGTGTCAACCCGCAGAAGAAACTCAGGACGAGATTGGGCTTCGAGATATCATAGTGGGGACATCGGTCTGTGAGTTCCCTGAAGCGATCCCATGCCTCGTGAAATTGCTCGTTGGGGAGCATGGAGAAATTGTTGATCAGGGCCATGGTTTCATTGGTCCAACGAGTGGATAATACTTGTTGAGGTACTCGTTCCAGAGCTGTTCCCAAGTAGTGACGAATCTCCCTAAATACTTTAGCTAGTTGGCTTCTCTGTCTACAAGGAAGAAAGGGAAGGCCATCATCCTGATGGTGTCCTCGTCCACTAGGTGGTCATGGACGGTACTACAGATCATCTCAAACTCCTGGAGATGAAGGTGCAGCTCCTCCATGGCGAGTCCGTGGAAGTGGGGAAGGAGCAGAATCGTCGGAGCTGGGAGCTTGAAATCTCCCAAAATGGATGGCAGCACTATCCATATATGGGTGAGAGTTGCACCAGGGTTATGCAACTCCCTCATAAGTCACGCAGCTGCTGCTGGCTATACAGGATACTCCTCAGGCTGTCAGGCATCTGGACCATCTCCTCCTCCTCCACCGGCTCTGCTCTCTCTATCAGCTCGCATCTGCTCCATCTCACAGTGCATGCCCACCATGAAAGCTCCTCGATCCTAGATCTGTCTCTACATCGTCTGAAGGGGGGCTAACATGGAGTTGTTGATGGCACCCTGATACAATACGTATGTCTGAGTCCCGCTGGGTTCATCGGTGCGCTCCTCGCTACTGGCCATGGTCTCTGCAAAGGCAAAAGACCCAAACTCAGGTGCCGATAAATCAACTGGCTGCTGCTGTCTCTGATCGGGCACCTCAGTACTGGTAGAAGGGTGATCAAGGGGGAACAGGGTGGAGTCGAACTTGGGTTCAGAGAGCGGGTCTCGGCTCTCATGAACCAACCTAGATGAGCGGGCCAGAGTGCTCGAAAGTGGTGCAGCTAGAGGCTACCTAAGGGACCTCCGACCCATCATCTTGATCTGGCAAGTGAAGGCGGATGAGATCTGAATAGCAAACAAGATCGGTAAAACAAACCCTGATTCACCTACGCACTTAGAGCTGATGACCGTGAAGGTTAGGTCTTTTATATTATCAATTTTATTAGGTGATCAAACAGTCTTTCAGAGTGATTAAGCGAGCTATTGGGAATCCAACGACCCTAGGAGACTGTCACGATCCCAAGCTAGATCTTTCCCAGCCAGTACAAGGCGCGGACCGTTTACTGGCTACCCGATCGACTAGCTCTGTTAAGGATATCGCGACCCGCTTTACCGGAGACTGGAGCGATCCTCACTGGAGAACGACTAACTCAAGACCAGTGGTCTGAAGAAGGGTTGGATGTGGCTCTAGCCTAAGGTGCAGGTCATTCTCTCGCTCATCCAAACCATACAAGGAGGGGATTGCTCTCCCAAGACAAATGTTTATGGTGAAGTGTATTTTAAGGTCAAGTTTGCTTAAACAGTTCCAATTTTAAAATTTTTATTTTTTAGGTATTTTTTCAAAACAAACAATTCTTAATGAATTTTTCTGTTCTCCTGATTATTTATAAGTCCAAAAATAGGGGGATAAAGCGAAAAAGCCGATGTGTGACTAAACACGATGATGCATGCCGAGTAAGAAATACGTACCTTGCCTCCAGCACTCTACATGCAAAGTGATCCGTGTATAATTGAAATGATAGAAATAAAACCTATCTATATGATGCAACGAGGAAATCGACCTTAAGCAGAAATTTCTACTCGTGAAGCACGATAGTTAACATGTCAACGAGAGGGGTCGGGGTCCGATCTCTGATGCCGATCAGTGTCTGCCACAAAGGATCCTGCCAGCACTGTATACGGCCTTTAGTGGTACACGACCTCTCAAGTGACCAGGTTAACATATTTATTAGTGATTTAATTAATAATGTCCAATTATACGATCTATAGGAATATGAAGTGTAATTAAGGTTGGGCCTTAAGAATTACGTCACAAGGCAAGAGAAAAATCCTAAAGCTAAGGCTAAAATCCTTGAGAATCAAAGAAAGAAAATAAAAGAGAAAAAAAATAAAAAACAGCGAAAACTGCGGTGAGGTCCCCCGAGCACACCGGTGCTCGGCGAAACAGACCCCGAAAATCACCAAGTCTGATAGTCTCCGAGTGTCGTATCCTGTATTATTATAATAATAATTCTAGTGCAAAAAAGGAAACTAAGCTAAACTACACTAGAGCTCCCCACACTCCTGCTCTCCTCTCTCGTGCTCTCCTGTGGCTCTATGCAAAAAAGAGCTGCCTCTGAATCTCGAGGTGTGCGTCGGCTCCCTAAAGAAAGCCACCCTCGATCCTCAGGCCCAAGCAAGAAAATGAAACAGAAGGGTGTAAGTCCACTGTTATTAATGAAAAATAAAATAAAATAAATGCAAAAAATAAAAACAAGTAAAAAGAAAAGGAATAAAAACAAAAACTAGAACAAAAATAAAAAGAAAACAAATAAAAAGAAATAAAAGAAGAAAAAGAAATGCCGAAAAATAAAGAAAAGCTGAAAAAGAAAGTCGACTACTAAGCCGTGCTCCCCAGCAATGGCGCCATTCTGATGAGTGAGCCGAGCGATTAAGGTAAGAAGGTATCAATGGTCGTTGCGACCTCAACCTCTCGGATCGGGTTCAATCAGGAAAATTCAAGACCACCAACATAAAAATCAAGCAAGCAAATCAAATAATGGTCTCGCTATTTTATTTTACCTGGTATAGCTACTAGTGTCGAACACAAGGAGCACGGTATGGTACGAAGTAGTCGAAGATGTAAATAAAATAAAGGAATAAAATAAAAAGATGAATTTTTGGGTTTTCAATTTTTTTTAATTTTTTAAAATTAATAAAAGGTGTAAAAGAAATGAAAAAGGCACAATCAAACAATTATTTACCACACCAACATGCTCAGAAATTTAAAATAAAAACTTCTTTGGTTTTTCTAAAGATTCAACTGCTTTTGGCATTTTTCTTGGATTTTTCTGATTTTTAGTTATTTTTATAAAAATAAAACAAGGGCAAAAATAAAAAACAATATGCAGCCAGAATCTAAAGGCACTTTAAAAATACTAAAATGCCTAAAAAATTTGAGCAATAATTTTACGATAAACTAAACATAACATCTAGCTACAAAAACTGCAAATGCATTTTTTCTAAATTTTTGTGAATTTTTAATGATTTTTATAAGTTTTTTAATGTTTTTCAATTATTATGGTTTTTATAAATCCAAATGTAATGGAAATTGGACAGAAGTAAAAATAGAACAAAACAAACAAATAACAATTTTTTTGGATTTTTTAGAGTGTTTTTAATATTTGTAGTTGATTTTTAAAACTGGGCAGAAGCAATTTTTAAGGTTTTGGAATTTTAAAAATAACAAATGGAATCAAAATGAACCCAAAAATTCCTAGAAATTCCTACACCATGGCAGGAGCCATGTACCAAAATTTCACGAATTTTGGGTGAAGTTTGCTATTTATTCAAACCAATCAAAGAAGCAAAGCACACAGGGACCTAGATGCAAAGAAAATATCTTCTAGGGACTGAATTATAACACACGTCCAAAAACCCAGTGGTCCTACTGTAATTTTCACACAATTTCAGCACATGTCTAATATCAGCACACACAGGGGTATAAGTGTAAATAATGAAACTATAATATCAAAGCATAACAACCACTAAACCCAGGACCATACATGCAAAAAACCCATGAATACATGTGACAACTCACATGCAACCATACTGGAAGGAATAAAACGTAAATACTAAAAACTGCAGGGGAAATAATACAAATAGTCCACAATGCAACTTTTATTTTACAGACTAAATAAAAATGGAAAAGAAATGAAGGGAAAGTGGTGCAAATTACCCAGCCAACTCGTGCGGGTTACGTGGGGTGACAATGAAGGATATGGAATAATCCTCAAGCACATCACGGAAACATGAGCGTCGTATCGAATACGACGAAGAATGGCTAGTCGCACTAGTTGTTCGGTGCAGCGTAATTTAAAATTTTCATGCGATGAATCCACATAATCCAAGAACGATTCTGGGATCGTTTCATCTATAACCACAACAAGTATAATGCAATACCTCTTGAAGCGTGGTTGATCATGTCTCTACGAAAAGAGACCTCCTGTCTCAAGTCCGATCATCAGAGAAGTAGCTTTCGAGCGCGGGGATGAGTCATGTTGTCCTCGCAATCAAACAAGTTGATCCAAGCACGGTGATCTCCTGATCTTGTCGTACGAGATCGAACGTCTCCTTCATGAGTGCAACACTTCAAGAAGATGGAGAACCGAAGAACGTCGAAGCGGCGGTGCGATGGGGTAGGCGACGACGATGATCTCCTCTAGGGTTTTGGTGGACGGCCACCAAGTAGAGGGAGAGAGAGTTGGCGTGTGTGGAGAGAAAGAGAGTGAGAGAGAGATGTGTTTCCAAAAGCATATACAAGAGAGCATGGTATGCCTCTCTATTTATAGGGTTTTAGGATCCATGGATCTCAATCCATGGGACATATAAAGTCAATGGATGAGATTGATTTATGTCAATCCAATGGTCAAGATTGTTGTTGGTAAAAACCAACAACTTATGATTTAATTTAGATCAAATATATTTGACAAATCAAATATACATCAATCCTAAGATTAAATCAATCAAATAAGGAAGCAATGACATGGAGATTGCATCTCCCATGTCAACATGGTGGACGACCACCAATTCCAAGTAGGACTTGGTAGCCGTAAACATGTTTCCATGTGGAGGCAATCTCATGAGATTTCATGAGATTGCATATCTCCATGTAATTCTCCTTTATTTAATCTCAATAACTTTTGTTGTGATTTATTCTCCAAAATATTTCATAATTAATTTTGAGAATATTGCAATCTTGCCATTGGAAAATTGTGAATCACATTCACAACCCAAAAGAAAATATAATTTACATTTTCAATTAATTAAACAATGTGTATCCAATACACATAAATAATTAATCAACAAATATACATTATAATTAGCTCTCTCTAATACAATATAAATCGTATTTATAATATATTATGAATAATTGGATATTACTATCCACATTATTCTTATCCATAATAATTAAATCACATTTGATTATATTGGATAATTCCACATACATTACGATGATTAAATCACATTTAATTATGAACTTCTTAATGCTTAGATCTTATGGAACTATTCTTGAACACTTCATGAATAATGCGATTTCTCCTCAGATACTTCGAGATAAGGAAAGGGCGATTGTATTGTTCCACGTATAGTAACTTGGATATTGAGATCACATCTCAAATCCAGATCCGATGGACCTCTCATAGATGCTTGATTAAATCAAGGCCATAAACCTAATCTTCTCATTGCATCTGAATGTCATTCAGATCAATGTCCAATACATGGACTAAGACTAGGTTACTTCTCTACTGAGAGGAGTCACTAAAATCCAGACTTGTTTCATCACTCCCTCAGAATGGAAGCGTCATGGTTATACAATCGTTTATGATCAAATCACCCTCAGGTATTCCCAATACCTGTACATCCTGCATACTGGAAGACTTATTATCATCTTGAAGATATTGATCACTTTACACTGTCATCTTCATGGTTTGATCACTAAGATTCTCAATCTTGGTCCTTGGGATTTGGTACAGATCATATGCTTTCATAGAGCATATATCTTACCTTCAAATTCATGTCATGCTTCCAAAGCATGACGACCATGCATGGAATTTGATCACTCCCAATACCTCATGAGTGAGCTCATGTCTCCCGGTTCACAAGTGAACCTGTATGATCCCTTTGAGAGATCGTATTACTCATATGCCCTTACATGCACACCAGCTCGCCGGTGTATAGACCTTGGTTAGGTCATCAACCTAATGGTCTGCCAAATGTACACACTCAGATATATATCAATACATCTGTCTCTGGTCAGAGGATGTTTGCCTATGATGTGACAGTATTCATCATAGTTCTTTGGTTATCTCGATCTCATTAAGTCAACCCATTAACTCAACTAATCTGATACCTTCGAATCACTATTCCCATGCAGAGGACCTGCATCAAGAGGTTGAGCAGATATCAACCTAGTGAGAAAAGGATTGCCATCTCCTATTCAGGCTGAAGATCATCATTTGACAATCACTTGATGATGCTTGATGAGTCCTCTATCTAACTCCTTAGATATTCATCCAAGCATCAACCTCTATTATTCAATTAATGAATCAAATGCTGTATGATTATCAAGTTGGCCATGGTACATAACCCTTATTGTATAGAGGGACCTTATAGTGCATTCATTCATTCAATATCAGAAAGGGAGTGAAACATAATCTGATAAATCATTTATTACAATAATATTTATTGCAGGAATGGTTCGCCTTGGGCTCACATTGCTAACAATCTCCCACTATCCCTCAGAACCATTGAGGAACAATCCTTAAACCCATACTCATTACATGTTGGTCGAAAACCTTCTATGTCAGAGGTTTGGTAAGAGGATCACCAACGTTGTCCGTAGAGGCCACCTTGGTGATGATGATGTCACCACGCTTTTGAATCTCCCGAATGATGTGGTATTTCCTTTCCACGTGCTTGCTCTTCTAATGCCATCTGGGTTCGCCTGGGAAATGGCTCCCGTGTTATCACAAAGTAGCGGGATGGGAGTATCAGAGGAAACTACGCCAAGCTCCAAGATGAACTTGCGCAACCACACCGCCTCCTTTGCAGCATCTGATGCGGCAATGTACTGGGCTTCTGTTGTTGAATCTATTGTAGTGTCCTGCTTCTTACTTCTCTTGCTCACAACACCACCATTCAACAGGAATACAAATGCTGATGTCGACTTTCGATCATCAATATCCGATTGGAAGTCAGAATCTGTATATCCCAAGAGTTGGAGATCACCATCTCCATAGACCAAGATGTAATCTTGCGTCCGTCTCAGATATTTGTATATGTTCTTTACTGCATTCCAGTATTGTTCTCCATAGCAGGATTGGTAATGACTTACCACTCCCACTGCATGGCAGATATCTGGCCTAGTACACATCATGGCATACCTTAAGCTTCCTACAGCTGATGCATAAGGGCATCCAGCCATGGCTTTCTTTTCCTCAACAATTTGAGGAGCCATTCCTTTAGACAGGTGGATACCATGTCTTAAGGGTAGAAATCCTTTCTTGGAACTATCCATACGGAATCGTTCAAGAATCTTCTTAATGTATCCATGTTGTGACAATCCTAATATCTTCTTCGATCGGTTTCTGAACAACTTCAGACCCAAGATGTAAGAGGCTTCTCCAAGATCTTTCATCTCAAAGGTATGGGATAGCCAAATCTGCACACTGGTCATCATCCCTGTATCATTCCCAATGATAAGGATGCCATCTACGTAAAGCACGATGAACACAATGGAGCTCCCACTAAGCTTCTTGTACACACAAGGTTCATCAGGATTTTGCACAAAATCATAACTCTTTATGGTTTCATCAAATCTGATGTTCCAGCTACGAGAAGCTTGCTTGAGCCCATAGATGGATTTCTTCAGTTTGCATACTTTGCCATCCTCAGTTATGAAGCCCTGGGGCTGCTCCATATAGATATCTTCCTCGAGGTATCCATTGTGGAAAGCTGTCTTGACGTCAATCTGCCAGATGTCGTAGTCAAGATATGCAGCTATAGCTAGCAATGTCCTGATGGATTTAAGCATAGCCACATGAGAGTATGTGTCATCGTAGTCGATGCCTTCTCTTTGTGTGTAGCCCTTGGCTACAAGCCGTGCCTTAAAAGTCTCTACTTTCCCATCAGGTCCCTTCTTTCTTTTGAAGATCCATTTACACCCAATGGGCTTTACCCCTTTAGGTGGATCCTCTAGGGTCCATACACCATTCTTATGCATGGAGTCAATTTATGACTTCATTGCTAGCATCCATCTATCCATGTCATGATCCGCGAGTGCTTCATCAAATGAAGTAGGATCATTGTAAGTTTCACTTGACACATGGAATCCATACTATTCAGGTGGTGCAACCACCCTCGAACTCCTTCGAAGAGGTATGTGTGCTTCATCTTTATTTATCTCTTCAGTTTCTGGCTCAGGAAGCTCAGAATTCTCAGGGGATTCAATGAGTTCCTTTACTTCATATTTATCTTGACCTTTAAGGAAATCATTCTCCAGAAATCTCACATCTCTAAAAACAAAAACCTTTTGTGTCTCAGGGTCATAGAGTTGGTATCCAATACCATCTCTAACATACCCAATGAAGTAACACTCACGAGAGCGAGATTCTAGCTTACTTGCGTCCACGTTCTTTGCATGAACCAAGAAACCCCAAACCCTCAAGTGATTAACACTAGGTTTGGTTCCATACTAGAGCTCATGAGGAGTCTTAGGTACAGATTTGCTAGGAATCATATTCAGGATATATATTGCAGTCTCTACTGCATATCCCCCGAAACTAAGTGATAAATGTGCTTTGCTCATCCTTCAACGAACCATATCCATGATGGTCCTGTTGCGTCTTTCAGTAACACCATTAAGTTGGGGAGTTCCAGGAGGAGTGAGGTTGGAGACAATTCCATTCTCTTTAAGATATTCCTTGAATTCATCTGAGAGGTACTCACCACCTCGATCAGATCGAATCCGTTTAATCTTCCTATCGGTTTGGTTCTATACCGAAGCCTTGAATTCTTTGAACTTTTCAAAGGTTTCAGATTTATGACATAATAGGAAGACAAACCCATATCGCGAATGGTCATCAATAAACGTCAAGTAATATCGATATCCATTTCGAGTCGCGGTACTGAAGGGACCGCATACATCAGTATGTATTAGGTCAATAATACCTTCGCATCTTGTAACCTTGTTACGGAAAGGCATTCTGGTCATTTTACCTTGAATGTAATTCTTGCAAGTAGGTAAAGATTGAACTTGTAGAAAATCTAGAGGTCCATCCTTTATTAATCTACCGATCTTATCAACAGATAAATGACCAAGCCTTTGATGCCAAATCTCATTCGAAAGATTTTCATCCTCCCTAGATCAGTCCCAATACCTCATGAGTGAGCTCATGTCTCCCGGTTCACAAGTGAACCTGTATGATCCCTTTGAGAGATCGTATTACTCATATGCCCTTACATGCACACCAACTCGCTGGTGTATAGAGCTTGGTTAGGTCATCAACCTAATGGTCTGCAAAATGAACACACTCAGACATATAGCAATACAACTGTCTTTGGTCAGAGGATGTTTGACTATGATGTGATAGTATTCATCATAGGTCTTTGGTTATCTCGATCTCATTAAGTCAACCCATTGACTCAACTAATCTGATACCTCCGAATCACTATTCCCATGCAGAGGACCTGCATCAAGAGGTCGATCAGATATCAACCTAATGAGAAAAGGATTGCCATCTCCTACTCAGACTAGAGATCATCACTTGACAATCATTTGATGATGCTTGATGATTCCTCTATCTAACTCCTTAGATATTCATCCAAGCATCAACATCTATGATTCAATTAATGAATCAACAAATGTATGATTATCAAGTTGGCCATGGTACATAACCCTTATTGTATAGAGGGTCCTTATAGTGCATTCATTCATTCAATATCAGAAAGGGAGTGAAACATAATCAATAACTTTTATTGATAAATCATTTATTACAATAACATTTATTGCAGGAATGGTTCGCCTCGGGCTCACATTGCTAACAGACATGTGGCGCACTCTGACTGGCTGGTGGCATGTGGCTCTGGCGGTGACACCTGACTGATCCAACGGCCTGACGAAGGAGAAAACGTGGGGCATACTTGGCCGTTAGATGTTAGATCTAATGGTCTGACAGGCGCAGGTGATGGACGACTATGATATGAACTGGCGGAGAGCCGAGATCCAGTGGTGGAGGAAGATGCTGGACGAACTCTACTTGGGCGAAGTTCACCGGAGAACCGGCGGTGATCCAGCACTTCGATAGAGTATCAGGCAGCATGGCTCGACTCGCAAGGCCCCTCTGCGTCGGGTGGCGGGTTCGGATGAAGTCATCAACGGTCGGATCTCCTGGATGGGGTGCATGACCTGGCGAACTCCGGTGAGGATGGATGAAGATGAGCTGGGGCGTAACAGCCCGCGCTTTGACCTGCAGATGAAATCTTCGACTCGGAGGGACACTCCGATCGGGGTTATTTGGCCGAAAATAAAGGGAAGTGATGATGGGGGGCGAAGGTGGTTCCGATGAAGCGGATGATGGAACCTAAGCCTAATCTTGGCTCGTATAGCCAAGATTTGGATGATCAGGATGCGGAGGAAGGGTGACGGTGAACGGGGAGTCGATCTGAATAGAGGGGTGTGGCTGATTGAGCCCCGACTGGCGGGTCGGAGCAGGCGGAGCGGCAGATGAAGGATTCGAACTAACTGGAACTAGGGAGTAAATGAAGTCTACTTGAAGGTCTGAGTTGGATCCTTAGCTCCAATGGGTGATGTTGGATCCTAACGGCGGATGACGCTTGATGAGTGTTCTACCACGCTGCGGAAGACAGGGAGGCTCGACGCAGCGGATCTCCGGCCACGTAACGTGAGCGTCGGCTACAACAACCTTCTCCAACCTCTAGAGGCTCCGGCCGAAAGCTGTCACCAAGGGGAAGAAGTCTAGGGTAGAAGGAGGGTGTGCGGTGCGAGCTACCACTCTAGGTAAAGAAATGAGGATTTTATATGCGTTCCCAGGTGACGAAGAAGAATCGGATGGAGCACACGATCCAAGGAAGATCCTAGGGATCCGTGATGGTCATGGATCCAAGGGGAAGGAGCGAGCGAAGGAATCAGAGCAAAAGGTGGAGGGACCCGATTGGGATAAAGGAGAAAGTGCATCAAAAATCGAATCCGGGCGAAGACTGGTCCGGGAGGGGGAGTTGACCAGGGTAAACAACCCTCTTGTACCAATCAGAAATTAGGAAATAGAAAAGATTTGTAAAATAAATTAAAAATAGAAAATGATTTTATTTTAAAATATGTTCAAAATAAAAAATGTTTATTATTTTTCAAACTATTTTTTTAATGATTTTTATTTATTTTTATGAAAAATAAATTATGGTATATACAATATATTATATTATATACATGTATAAAATACCTTGATATTTTATATAATTATTTTTATTTTCTTATTTTTGTACAAATACCCTAACTTTATATTTTATTTTTTTACAACATAAAATTTAAAGTATAAAAAAATTTTAGTTTTTATTGGCTATTTACAAGTGTTAAATAAATAGATATGTGAGACATATGTACATGTAATATGTACGAGGTTGTAGAGAGAATTTTTTTTAGTTTTTTTTTTATTTTATTTTTATTTTTGTTTTATTTTTAGGAATATATACAAGGGATTAGAAACACATTTTTATTTTTATTTTTATTTTTATTTTTATGAAATAAAATATATACATATAAGAAGGAATATCACCAGGTTGAATGGCCCTATCTCTCTCTACTTATTTTATTTGGCGATTAGGCCCATATGGGGCCCTCTCTTGGGATTAGGTCACTCAATATTTATTCTAAATATTTCCTTCTTTTTATTTTATTCTTTAATCTTTTATTTTTTCACAAATACATGCTAATTATTAATATTTAACAAAAGCATGTTTATTGGTAACTTATTGTATTTACAGCTATCTACATGGTATTTTGCCAAGATAATTAGCTAAAATAAAAGAATAAAGAGTGATGAATGAGTATTCATCAACAACATCATATCTTCTACATTCACCACATCTCCACATGTTCTCTATTTACCCTTGGTGCTGCTGCTCGCACCCAGTCTTCACTGCCATTCCACCGCACCCCCCTCGCTGCGCGCTGCGCGTGCCTCTGCCCTAGCCGCCTCTAGTCCTCCAATGCCGCATTCACCCAACAGCCGCGCTCCCGCGTCAAGCCCGTGCACGGCCATGCACCGCACCCAACCGCGACCGCCACTGCACTCCAGTGATGTGTGCTCCTCCGCTTTGTCCGCCTGCATCATCCCGACCCCAGCACAACAACACTCGAGCAGCGGGTCATCGCCGAGCTGCACGACCTCACCCCACCCTCAATGCGTAGTTGTGCATCCCTCGCTATCGATGCCCCGCACCCCCACGTCTCTTGCCATAGAGTGGAAAGTGGGAAGTGTGGGTTCCATTTTTGGAACCCATATTCAAGGTCATTTTATTTTATTTTATTTTTTTGTGAAAATTGCACTCTTTTTCCCACATGTTTTAAGTATTTCAAAAGTACCCATGTACGTATCAGTTCATTCAGTTTTATTTTTTTGTATTGCAAACACACCCATGCATTATTACTTTAATTTGGACCATATTGTAAAATTTTTTATTTAATTTAAAAATAGCACGTTACAAATCATTAAATTCTCTATCATGTGTATATTTATTTCAATTTTTTTGAGCATTGGATAATTTAATAAAAATCAGAGAATGCAATTCAGTGTTATTTTGCCCATTTATGCTCTGAAATTAATGCGTACTTATTTATGTGCTCCAAAATATATGCAAAAATCAAAGATTATGCCTTTAATTGTGCTTTAATTACTGTTCAAATTTCAACAAAAAAAGATATGTCATTTACCTAAAATAAATATTTGAGTGATTTCTGTAATTGATTTTTAACTAAATCCGCGAGTGTTATTTTTGCGAAATTTCAAGTCTCCTATCTTTCTCATTAAAATATCTATTTGACATAATTTATCTAAATAATTTGATTCTGTGGATTTATTGGAAATTAAATACTCACAATCACTCCGTTTTCAGTAAAAAATAATAAAAAATTCATACATTTTCAGAAAATTCCAAAGAAATTAATGTAGCTTCATTTCCAATAAAAATTTCATAAATTTTGCATTTTGTTTGCACAAAATATTGAATAAAAACCCCTAAAAAGTTTGCACTTTTCATTATTACATTGTAAATCCAAAAATTCCAAAAAATACAATTTGCATTCATCATTGGATTAGATTTTTAGAAAAAGTATAATTGTAAAGAGTGACTTAATTTCACATTTAATTTGGTCTAAGTTGTTTGTTTTCTTAATAAATTAGTCCATCTGTATTTGTGCTTTGACATTTTTATCGCATAAAAAATTACAAAAAAATCCGCTTGGAAAATCGTGAGCTAATTCATCTAACTTGATCTAAAGTTGTTCCTTTGCATCCTTGAGTCAATACTGGGGCTTGCCCATGTTAAAAATACATAAACCATACTTTAATTAATTCGTTCATTCATCGATTCGTGTGGTTAAATTTTTGATCGATCATGATTGCCCGAATACAACAACAAATCGATACTATTAAATAGGGTGATCCAACGATCCGTCACCTTCTCTAAGAAAGGTGAATGCTTGATGAATAACCATTCATTCACCTTTATTCTCCTATTTTGGCCTAAAATGCATAATGAAATACATGTAAATAGCACTAACTTACATGAATTAACATCTAACATTGATATGTAATTAGCATGTAAATATCTGTATTTAAACCTAAAATAAAAGAACCGAGAAAAGAAAAGAAAAATTAAGGAGGTATCAAAGATATTGACTAACTGTAAACCTGATACCAAGTCAATCGTTGACTACGTCGACATGGTATGAAGTAGGGGGAGATGATGGTAGAATAATTTACATACTACAAAGAAACCCTAAGTGTACAATACAATGTATATAGCCTATATTTACACAAATTTATACACACTCATACATTTTTTGAATAACACAAAAATTTTACATAATATTATACAAATAATAAAAATAATAACACAAATAAAATATGCACATAATACTTTGTACACTCGTTTGAAAAAGCTGCAAAGATAACTTCATTGATAAATTCTCCATATGAACTCAAAATTCACAAATTCAACTATATTGTATTTCAAATTAAATTATCTACAAAATGAAGGTAGTTTCATTTAAATTGGAGTCAAGATGAAAAAACCGTCTAATTAGGGGTACTATGGTGCTTGTACATCGGTATTTTAAAGCCAATTTATTTTAATTTTACATTTTATATTCTTTATACTTTTCTTAATTGTACACATTATTTTACACCTATATAAAATATGAATAAAATCAAAAGCATTCAAGAATACCAGAAATAATTAATAAACCATAAATATATAAGTATAAGATACATATAGTTTAAGTATACATAATTATTTATATAAATATATCAATAAATAAAAATCCCATAAAAGTTGTAATTATGTATTAATTATATTATAAATAAATAAATTATGTGAATATAAAATGTATAAAAATAATAAAATAAAAATACAAAATATAAAGGTACAAATACTTATTCATGGAGTGTAAATAATATATACTAATAAATAAGTCGATAAAATACAATAAAAATCGCCAGAAGATAACTTAATAAATAAGGAACAACTTTTACAATTTAAGACTTAATTAAGAAAATCATATTCTATTTTATTTTTGCATTATTTCTATTTTAACTCTATTTTGTCCTCTAGTGGTCCAAGTGGACTAATCAGGGCCCTCCGTTGGATGATTGGGGTCCACTCCCCTCTTTCACCCTTCGGGCCGGTCCCAGGCATGCATTTTCCCTATTTCGCCAATATTTATAACATGATATATCCATTCTCTTCGCTCAATATCTTCAAGCAATATCTTCTCAATGTAGCCCTATATCATACAAATTCAAGCTCTTCCTTGGCCAACCATCTATTCGCGTGGAAACTCTAAGCAAAGAAGCTCGCCAGTCAATGCGCTATTTAGCTCTCCTCTGCCTCCTGTCAAACCTGATCGACTTTTAGACACCTTAACCCCTAAACATCAATCAAGGAAAGCTCCCATTGGCGAAAAGAAGGGAGAGCATCTAATCTGAAGCATGGAGAAGGAGCTCAAGCTTGATCTACCATAGCTGGAGCTCTTCTCTTGCAAGGTCTGCTTCCAAGCCATTCCAAGTCAGGTGAGCTAGGTATTTTTGGTTCTTTTGATTCCTAGGTCAGGTGAGCTAGGCATTTTTTTTCTTTTGATTCGTAGGTTAATAATTCACATATGTTAGTGTTGGACATGCGAGCCCACGGTGAGCCATTATGCAATAAATGTTATTGCACGTATCATTCCCTGATCTGAAATGAAGAATAAATAATTTGCATAATAGGTCCCTCTGTACAATTAGGGTTATGTACCATGGCCATCTCAATGATCATACAGCTGTTGATTCATTAAATGAATCATAGAGGCTAGTGCTTGGATGAATATCTAATGGGTTAGATAGAGGACTCATCAAGCACCGTCAAATGATTATTAAGAGATGATCTCCAGCCTGAGTAGGAGATGGCAATCCTTTCTCACATAGGCTGATATCTGACCGACCTCTTGATGCAGGTCCTCTGCATGGGAATAGTGATTCGGAGGTGTCAGATTAGTTAAGTCAATAGGTTGACTTAGCGAGATCGAGATAACCTAAGTCCTATGTTGAATGCTGTCACAGCATAGGCACACATCCTCTGACTAGAGACAGATGTGTTACTATATGTCTAAGTATGTACATTTGGCAGACCATTAGGTTGATGACCTAATCAAGGTCTATATACCGGCGAGCTGGTGTGCATATAAGGGCATATGAGTAATACGATCTCTCAAAGGGATCATACAAGTTCACTTGTGAACCGGAAGACATGAGCTCACTCATGAGGTATTGGGACCAATCAAATTCCATGCATTGTCGTCGTGCTTTGGAAGCATGACAAGAATTTGAAGGTATGATATATGCTTTGGGAAAGCATATGATCGATACCAAATCCCAATGACCAAGATTGAGAAACTTGGTGATCAAACCCTGAAGAAGACAGTATAAAATAGATCATCATCTTCAGGTTGATCATTGGTCTTCCAATATGCAGGATGTGCAGGTATTGGGAATACCTGAGGGTGATGTGATCATAAACGATTGTATAACCATGACGCTTCCAGTTCGAGGGAGTGATGAAACAAGTCTAGATTTTAGTGACTCCTCTCAGTAGAGAAGTAACTTGATCTTAGTCCAAATGTTGGGCATTGATCTGAATGTGATTCAGATGCAATGAGAAGATTAAGTATATGGACTTGATTTAATCAAGCATCTATGAGAGGTACGTTAGATCTGGATTTGAGATGAGATCTCAACATCCAAGTCACTATACGTGGAACAATACAATCGCCCTGTCCTTATCTCCAAGTATCTGCGGAAAGGTACATTATTCTTGAAGGAGTTCAAGAATAATTCCTGTGATGAATTTAGTATCCAAGCAAGAAGGTTTTGATGATTAAATGAGATTTAATTATCAAGTATAATATGAATGAGATTCATATTGTGAGAATGTGTCCAAGATAATTAAATGAGATTTAATTATCAAGTATAATATGAATAAGATTCATATTGTGAGAATGATTGTCCAAGATAATTAAAAGAGATTTAATTATCAAGGATAAGCAGATCATGGATAGTGATATCCAGAATATCTGTGTATATTATAAATGAGATTTATAATATATCAGAGAGAGAAATATTGTAAATAACATTTGTTAATTATTAATGTGGATTGGATCCACATTAGTTAATTAATTGGAAATGTAATTTACAAATTAGTTTGGGATGTGAATATGATTCACATTTTTTTCAATGGCATAATTGAAATATTCACAAATTTATTTGGAATTAATTTGGTGGATATTATTGCAATAATAATTATTGCAAATAATTAAGAAATGATAATATAAATAAATGGAGACAAAACCACCTATAGTCATAGGTGGCGTGACGCCTCCTTGATTTTAGGAGGGGTTGTTGTCTCCTCTTATTTGTTGACTTATTATCTCTTGATAAATTAATTTATATTAATTAAATTTTGTTGATAATAATTCAACACATATTTAATTTAATATAAATTAATGTTGTTGGTTTTAAACCGACAACAATCATAGCCGTTGGATGGCTCTTGGATTACAATGACCATTGGATCCATGAGAGCCATGGATTGAGATCCATTGGATCCCAAACTAATATATAAAGAGGGTAGCTTTAGCCCTTGAAAGAACACCAAGTAGACGCCTACTCTACTGCTCTCTCTCCCTCTCATTTCGTGCTCTTTCTCTCTCTCTCTCCATAGGGTGGCCGACCACCATTGTTGAGAAAGGAGAGAAGTTCTTGCCTTCGCCTTCGACGACTCGAGGATTTCCTTCTTCTTCGTGGCTACTTGCTGTAGTGTAAGACGACAGATTTCGCTTGACGAAATCAGGGGATCTATTGCTTGGATCTTCATCAAGGATTGCGGGAGGGACGCGACTCATCATCGTGCCCGCAAGTGCGTTCTTCGTGGATCGGACTTGAGACAGGAGGATCTCTTGTTTGGGATCTCGCGATCACAACCACGCTTCAAAGGTATTCCTTATACTTTGTGGGTTGATGAAACGATCCGAGAAGTGTTCTCGTGATCATGTGGTTTCATTGTTTGATTTAAAATTTTTAAATTCCGCTGCATCTTGCGACTAGTACGACTAGTCGCCCCGATCGTATTCGATGCGATCGTCACGCTTCCGTGATGCGCTTGAGGATTCTAAATATCCTTCAAGTGGTATCAGAGCCTTAGGTCGAAAAAGGTTTTGGATATGATCCATGAACCATAGACGACTTGGGTTTGAAATGGTCGCGAAAAATTTTGGCGCATTTGAATTTTCGCAACTCTGTCTAATTGATTTTTTCGGCACTGTTTAAATTGTTTAAACACGAAATATTCAATTGAATTTTGTTCCCCATTAAACAAGGAAACCATAGGACTTGAGTTTACTAAATTTGGATTTAATTTGCTCAAGATATGGCCTTTTGAATATGCATGTATTCACAGTTGCGGGAACTGCAGAACAGAACGTAATTAATTTGTTAATTATGGTTTTTGTTACGCCTCGAAATGCGTGAAATATCAATTAGGTTCTGTTATTAATCAAGTTGGCAATCTTAGGGCACTAATTTTGCGAATTTTGGATTTAAATTGATCAAGATAAGTGAATTTTAGTGATAAGGGGTCACTGCTGGAAACTGACATTTTTTGATCATGAACCTTGTGATAGTCATTCAAATAAATGTTGATGAAAATTAATTGTTAATTTTCTGAAATTGGTTATTGATAAATATTTGTGGAATATTTAAAGATGATAATCAATTCCTTAAATGACATCCCACTAAACCATAATGATAAGATAGTTGATCTTGATCATTGGTTAACTTTGAAATCATCAACAAACATTATTTTCATGCAAAATCATAGGTCATCCTACAATAGTTGTAGGACAACTTTTACATGCAAAAACCTCTTGCTTGAATAGGATTGGGGATTTGTTTAGCAAATCTCCTTATAATATAATCAAAAAGGTTTTGATGTATATTATATGGTATAATTTCGGTTGAAAGACCGATGAGCATCTCCAATACATGATGATCTATCTGGCATTATCCTTTCCTGAGGTGGATATGGTGTCTAGTCGGAGATCGCTGGGGTAGCGGGTTGCAACGTATGTGGTCCGTCCCACTCTCGTCGGTACTAGCCATGACAGCGGGTAGGGATTGGATAATGCCGGAGAAATCAAAGTGTATTTCTAATTATTAAAATTTGAAATAATACGTACTTTGAGATTATACCTACTATTCAAGTAAAATTCAAAGTTTGTTGATTGATAATAGGATTGATGATTGATTTAATGTGATTAAATTAATTATATCCTATGAAACACTCTATTATGAATAGATGTGTATTTCCCTTGGAAGAATTAATTATGTGAATATGATTCACGATAATTAATTATTTCAATTTGAATAAGAGGTGGAGGATCACATAAGTGAAATCCATGGTCTCCCGTCAAGGCAAAGAATTTCGTCGCCAAAAGTTGTATATAGGAGACGCCTGTCCGAAGTGACAGATCCTATATACAATTATTTGGATCGGGTTCTTTGCTTCTCGAAAGAGTAAGGCCATATACGTAGTGACCCCAATATCGGGTCCTCATATTATTGGGGCGATATTGGATTGCGTATAGCGAGTTTTAAGCATGTTGACGGTTGGTTCAATTAGCAGCGGGTCAACATCACCTTAGGGGTGGTGGGCCCGGGTGTTAAAGACCGAATTGGGAAATGCAAGTTGGACTTGCAAGGCAGAATGTGTTCCCGCTTCTCGAGTCACAGGTTCTCATATTATTGGGATGTGATAAAGATAGAGAGGAGATCCCAGATCTTGCTTGAGATATAGTGGTAAGTATATCTCTTACTTTGAAAGACGATTAGGGAATAATCTTTCATAGTAGACATAGCAAGACAAATTTGATTTAAAATTCCTAAATCAAAGTAAAATATGTATATATAATATATATACCCATATGCAAATTTCTTATTTCAGATAATCCTTCATTAAACCCACTCAATGTTATACTCAATAATAACCAATAAAATATCATGGATTGGACTCATGATCCAGATATTGTACTTGCAATTGGACACATAATGTATGTGGTTGCAATGTGCAAGTTTCCTCAACATAATGAGGAATGACGATTAAATAAGACAATGAGACATCACCTTAGGATTTGTATGTCTCTATAGTCTTGATCTTTCATCGAGTGTACTTTGGAAGTGACATGTCGATGGTGATCGTAATTGTCGAATAATCCTTATAAAATCTAAGAAGATGTTCTGGCATACATATGTGCTCTAAACATTTAATCATGAATGACATGGTTCTCTGCATTATGCAGAATGGTGGCTTGAAAGAGATGATGTATTCAAAATATTTGAATACCTACCTGAACCAATGTTTTAGGAGTCTAGATGGATGTAGACATGATGAGTGTCATCATTCTACTGTCTATACTCTAGTCATTCATGAAGCTTCATAATATTCATATTGTATGAATTTAATGAAGCATGTATAAATGTTGAAATGCTCTTACATTGAATTCTCTTGAATTTAACATGAGAAATCCTTAGTCTTGAACAATGGTTGTTTATAGATGAAGAGAGCACAGTGGAAGCGTGGGTCGGACCCATGTGAGAAGGAAAGTCAAAGAGTTGATTGTACTTCTGTGATTTCCATATGACATCCAAAGAGTTGGATGAATGCCTATACTGCAATAACTTGATGTGTTGATAGTATGACTATCAAGTCTGTCTAGAATCCTTAGAAAAGGACTCAGATAGTGCATCATAATAATCTATATCTACATTTGATCATTGAAATTGACTTGCTTATTTGATAAGATAAAGTCTGATAATTGTATCTCAATCTTCTAACAACACTTGCAATGTGTTGCACATGTTTTAGAAGACTGAAAAATTTTGATCATAAGGTTTAAAGTTATCCACATGGATATTGATGCAATTGTTGCAACAATCTCTGTTGGATTGATAGACTTCTTAATTTCAGTGGGAGAGCCTTAGTCTTAGAGAATGTCTCTATGACCTAGATATTAGAATACGCTCATTGTTTGTTTCTAAATATTGGAAATAAACGTGAATTCTGGAATAAACCTATCATAAAGAGTTATGATGGATATATTTCAGATAATAATCTAGCATCTGGTGGACTCTATGACCTAGATATTAGAATACGCTCATTGTTTGTTTCTAAATATTGGAAATAAACATGAATTCTGGAATAAACCTATCATTAAGATTTCTAATACTGAAAGATAAACCTTATAAGATCAATAGGAGGATAAAGATCATTTGACAATAATTTAGCATCAAGTTTTGGACATATGTCTGTTGATTTGATCAATAGACAAGTAAGAGATGAAACTTTAGAATGTCTAAAATTTCAAATCTTACATACTTATGAATATTGTATTTAAAGTAAAATGTCCAATACACCCTTCTTTTGGGAAAGTTGTAAGATGTCAAGGTATTCGAGATCTCATACATATTGATGTTTGTGAGTCATCTATATCATAGTAAACATTATGGATATGTGATATCTATTGATGATTATGTATGATATATGAGATTTCTTCTCTTCACATAAGAAACCTTTGAAATGTTCAAAGATTTCGTAATTTTGGTTTAGAACCAAAGTTTGAAGGAAGATTAAATGAATTTGATCTAACCAAGGTAGCAAGTACCTATTAGATGAATTCAAAGAAATTCTTATGGAGATATGAATATCATTTCTATCTCAATCCTCCTGACACACCTAAACTCAATGGAGTTGTAGGAAGATACAATTAGATCATGTGTGACATGATTTGATCAATAATGAATTTTAGCATAATTATCTCTTAGTTTCTAGGTATATATGTGTAGTAGAGACAACAATATATATATCCTTAATAAGGTTCCATGCATGTAAGCTGGAATCTAGCACTTGAGAGTGCTACTTCATTAGGAAAATAAAGGATGGTATTGGATACCTACTTTATGACCTTGAGATTCTTAAAATATCTCATCTTTGAGAATATGATTCTTATAGGATGACTCTCTTGAGAATCAAGATGAAAATGAAGTAAAGGAACTCATTTAATCTTGAGAAGATAATGAGGCTCTAGAAATCGGAAACTAAAAGGGACAATTAAAGATGAAACACTAATACTTCTTCAAATGAGTTTGAAGATGTATTCCATGTGTCAGTTAAGTCTGACAATGATCGGACTTCATGTGATAAAGCTCTTGAGGATCATGACATGGAAAGATGGATATTAGCAATAAAGGTCTAAGGTAGACTTCATATACAAGTGTTGTATATGGACCCTCGAGGATCCACCTATAAGGGTTAGACCCATTAAGGTGTAAATGGATCTTCAATAAAAAGAGGGAACCTGATGAGAAGGTAGAGACCTTCAAAGCACGATTCGTAGCCATGAGCTACACACCGAAGAGAAGACATCGATTGCGATGTGGCTTGCTTTTCAGTGATCATGCTTAAACCCATCAGAATATTGCTAACCCTAGCTACACAATTTGACTATGGCATCTTCAAGATGTGAGTCAAGATCGTATTCCTCTATGAATACCTCTTTGAGGATATTCACATGAAGTATCCCCAGGGCTTCATGGTTGAGGAATGCAAGATGTGCTGGCTAAAGAACTCCGACTCAAATAAGCTTATTGTCGTTGGAACATAAGATTTGATGAAATTATAATTGCTATAATTTCAAAAAGAATCTTGGTGAACCATGTGAAGCTTAGTGGGAGTGCCATTGTGTTCATCGTGCTAAATGTAGATAATATCTTAATCATTTGGAATGATATAAGGATGATAATAAGTGTTTTATGACCTGGCTATTCCATACCTTGAGATATGATCTCAAAAGATGCCTCTTGGATCTTAGTTCTGAAGGTGTTCAGAAGCAAAGAAAAGAGGGTATTGGGACTATCACATTTGTAGTACACCTTGGACATGTTCCATTTTCTGGAAATTCCAAGAAAGGCTTTCTTACTTTAAGATTTGGTACTGACCTATCTAAAGGGATAGAACCTCAAAGAGTTGAGGAAGTGAATGCTAAAAACTGGTTGCCCTTTTGTGCATCAGTTACGAGAAGCTGAAAGTATGCTAGATGTGTACAAAAGCTAGATATCTGCCATGCAGTGGGAGCGGTAAACTGATACTAATCCTACTATGGAGATAGAACACTTAATTGCAGTAATAACAATATCTTCAAAGATGATAAGGCTTTAGAGATAGTGATCTCTAAGTCTTATCTTCAAGAAATTAAGACTTTTAGATGGAGATCTAAAAGGTCTTAATTGCGAATACCTTAGGAGATAGAGATCTCCAGGGATAAGGGTATTCTAATAAGGATAATAGAAATTACATGCTGGTTATAATAATATTTCTTTGAGTTGTAGTATCAAGGATACTATGACTGACAAGATTGAGTATTAGTTGCATTAGATGCAACATTCGTATTAGATGCGAGCACTGTTACAGGGGATACGCAAGTGTCGTAAAAGGACTTGGCGTAGTCTCGCGGGAACATAGTGACTGATCAGCTTACCTAGCTATTTTCAGAATAGCCTATGATTGTCACATGAGTGTGGGTTTAAATGATTAGCCCATTAATGGCTCTTTGGGCTAGTGGGAGATTGTTGGACATGCGAGACCACGACGAGCCATTATGCAATAAATGTTATTGCACGTATCATTCCCTGATCTGAAATGAAGAATAAATAATTTGCATAATAGGTCCCTCTGTACAATTAGGGTTATGTACCATGGCCATCTTAATGATCATACAGCTGTTGATTCATTAAATGAATCATAGAGGCTAGTGCTTGGATGAATATCTAATGGGTTAGATAGAGGACTCATCAAGCACCGTCAAATGATTATTAAGAGATGATCTCCAGCCTGAGTAGGAGATGGCAATCCTTTCTCACATAGGCTGATATCTGACCGACCTCTTGATGCAGGTCCTCTGCATGGGAATAGTGATTCGGAGGTGTCAGATTAGTTAAGTCAATGGGTTGACTTAGCGAGATCGAGATAACCTAAGTCCTATGTTGAATGCTGTCACAGCATAGGCACACATCCTCTGACTAGAGACAGATGTGTTACTATATTTCTAAGTATGTACATTTGGCAGACCATTAGGTTGATGACCTAATCAAGGTCTATATACCGGCGAGCTGGTGTGCATATAAGGGCATATGAGTAATACGATCTCTCAAAGGGATCATACAGGTTCACTTGTGAACCGGAAGACATGAGCTCACTCATGAGGTATTTGGACCGATCAAATTCCATGCATGGTCGTCGTGCTTTGGAAGCATGACAAGAATTTGAAGGTATGATATATGCTTTGGGAAAGCATATGATCGAAACCAAATCCCAATGACCAAGATTGAGAAACTTGGTGATCAAACCCTGAAGAAGACAGTATAAAATAGATCTTCATCTTCAGGTTGATCATTGGTCTTCCAGTATGCAGGATGTGCAGGTATTGGGAATACCTGAGGGTGATGTGATCATAAAAGATTGTATAACCATGACGCTTCCAGTTCGAGGGAGTGATGAAACATGTCTGGATTTTAGTGACTCCTCTCAGTAGAGAAGTAACTTGATCTTAGTCCAAATGTTGGACATTGATCTGAATGTGATTCAGATGCAATGAGAAGATTAAGTATACGGATTTGATTTAATCAAGCATCTATGAGAGGTCCGTTAGATCTGGATTTGAGATAAGATCTCAACATCCAAGTCACTATACGTGGAGCAATACAATCGCCTTGTCCTTATCTCCAAGTATCTGCGGAGAAGGTACATTATTCTTGAAGGAGTTCAAGAATAATTCCTGTGATGAATTTAGTATCCAAGCAAGAAGGTTTTGATGATTAAATGAGATTTAATTATCAAGTATAATATGAATGAGATTCATATTGTGAGAATGTGTCCAAGATAATTAAATGAGATTTAATTATCAAGTATAATATGAATAAGATTCATATTGTGAGAATGATTGTCCAAGATAATTAAAAGAGATTTAATTATCAAGGATAAGCAGATCATGGATAGTGATATCCAGAATATCTGTGTATATTATAAATGAGATTTATAATATATCATAGAGAGAGAAATATTGTAAATAACATTTGTTAATTATTAATGTGGATTGGATCCACATTAGTTAATTAATTGGAATTGTAATTTACAAATTAGTTTGGGATGTGAATATGATTCACATTTTTTTCAATGGCATGATTGAAATATTCACAAATTAATTTGGAATTAATTTGGTGGATATTATTGCAATAATAATTATTGCAAATAATTAAGAAATAATAATATAAATAAAAGGAGACAAAACCACCTATAATCATAGGTGGCGTGACGCCTCCTTGATTTTAGGAGGGGTTGTTGTCTCCTATTATTTGTTGACTTATTATCTCTTGATAAATTAATTTATATTAATTAAATTTTGTTGATAATAATTCAACACATATTTAATTTAATATAAATTAATGTTGTTGGTTTTTAACCAACAACAATCATAGCCTTTGGATCGCTCTTGGATTACAATGACCATTGGATCCATGAGAGCCATGGATTGAGATCCATTGGATCCCAAACTAATATATAAAGAGGGTAGCCTTAGCCCTTGAAAGAACACCAAGTAGACGCCTACTCTACTTCTCTCTCTCCCTCTCATTCTCGTGCTCTTTCTCTCTCTCTCTCTATAGGGTGGTCGACCACCATTGTTGAGAAAGGAGAGGAGTTCTCGCCTTCGCCTTCGACGACTCGAGGATCTCCTTCTTCTTCGTGGCTACTTGCTGTTGAGGAAGACGACGGATTTCACTTGACGAAATCAGGGGATCTATTGCTTGGATCTTCATCAAGGATTGCGGGAGGGACGCGACTCATCATCGTGTCCGCAAGTGCGTTCTTCGTGGATCGGACTTGAGACAGGAGGATCTCTTGTTTGGGATCTCACGATCACAACCACGCTTCAAAGGTATTCCTTATACTTTGTGGTTTGATGAAACGATCCGAGAAGTGTTCTCGTGATCATGTGGTTTCATCGTTTGATTTAAAATTTTTAAATTCCGCTGCATCTTGCGACTAGTACGACTAGTCGCCCCGATCGTATTCGATGCGATCGTCACGCTTCCGTGATGCGCTTGAGGATTCTCAATATCCTTCAGTTGGGTCTTTAGTTTGCGTGATTTCATTTAATTTTCAATAAAAATCCAAAAATTTCATCCCCGAAGCACTAGGCTCTGGTCCTTGTTTTGCCCGTTCTATCCCTGTTCTAACCCACATGAGCACCTCATCACCTTTCTCTATGTGTTCTTTATCTCCTAGATCCATCAGCCAACCTCATTCTTTTACAAAATAAGAAATCAAACCTCCTCTACCACCCGTTACTGGAGATCCTCCTCCCCATCCCTCCCTTAGTTTTGCTTCATTTTTGTGGGTCGAGAGCTTTCTGCTCGAGCCCGGGATCTGAAAGACCCCTTCAACATGGGAATAGAGATCCTGCAAGTAGTTCCAGGTGCCCGAGCTTGACTGAGCTCCAGGTCTCATCCCAGCGAGACCCGGACCCATCTGAATGCATCATCATATGCAGGGCATTCTTAAATGACTTCCGAGCTCTTCCAGAGCTCAAGAGGTGGTCGGAGCATCGAGATATCACCAAAGGCAGGGAGGCTTCAGGCGAGTTCTTTCGTATTCTTCCTGTGTATAAGCAACCATTAGATGTGGGCCTCACACCAATTTTAATGAGGATCATCCCCAATTAGTACGAAAGTATTTCGTGTGATTTCTACCGTGCAGCCTCGAGAAATTGGATTTCTCCATCGACGGAGTTTGGAAGAGGACTCTATTATTTTAATTGAATTATTTCTCATATTTTGAGACTCAAAATAAATGGAAGTATATTTGATATATTGACATTGGGATTTGGACCTAATATTTTGGAAATATCTGAGGTCACAATGAATTTTATGTCCAAGTTATATAACACTTTCTATTTTGAAGTGCGGTAGTCACAACTTGCAATTTTGAATTTGAAGTAATTGTTTATTTAAATTGGATATATGCAATAAATTAGGAAGTCTTTTTATTTCATATTTTCTTTCATGAATTATGTACGTGGATGTTTGAATTGCAACTAGAAATTCTGAAGTCGATTGGATTGACTTCACAAAATGTCTAGATTATTGCACTAGGTATTATAGAAATTAAAAATAAGTTTAATTTCTAAATATATGAGTGTTATTATGCAGTATCATACACGGTTACATCGACAAAATCCCCTCACTACAATATGTACTAATTATGTTATCTCGAATTG
Source organism: Ottelia alismoides (assembly GCA_037367405.1). Taxonomy (NCBI): domain Eukaryota; kingdom Viridiplantae; phylum Streptophyta; class Magnoliopsida; order Alismatales; family Hydrocharitaceae; genus Ottelia; species Ottelia alismoides. The sequence continues at coordinate 187,211 of JAZKJV010005642.1, forward strand.
GAATGTTGAATGTGCTTAGTTATGGATATGCTAAAATGGGTTACTTAATTGGCATGCCACACATCATTTGTAGTGGAAGCATAAGTCTACATGACATGGCTAGATTCGTATCAATGAAGGGTAGCAAGAGAAGTCATGATGTACTTTAACAAATAAAATTGAAATAATGAATTGTACTAAGTGAGGGTGTATACTATATGATAACATCATGTGCATAATGATTGAAAAGCTTGGATTGCTTAATTATAGTTGTTTTAATTGGATTAAAACTAAGATAATAAACAAGTATCCCAGCTATATCTCTTATTATATTAATAATGAGAATAATATTTGAAATGACTAATCATTAATTTAAACAAAATATGGACTAAGTCATATTATAACATCCATGGTCTTTCATTGCGAAGAACTCCATTTATAAAGGTTGTATTTTTGGAGACACTCATGCGTAGTCATGAATCCGGAATATAAATTCACATTGATCACATTCTTCATTTCTCGAAAGAGATGATCCTTATGTGTAGTAACCCTAATGTTGTTCCCAATATTATTGAGACTACATTGGATTGAGCAAATCATAAATTATATTTCGCTCATTGATGTTGGTTTAATCGAGAACATGCTAGCCTTACATACACACACACATGGGGGGTGATGTAGGTGTTGAAGACTGAAATGAGAATAGAAGTTGGACTGTGATGCGGAAAGAGTTCCCACTTCTTTCATTGTAGTTGCATTTTTCATATTATTGGGGTGCAACAAAAATGAAAATGAGACTAAGATCTTCTAGTGAGGCCATTGGTTAGCCTGCCTCATGCTTTAAAAGCTTACAAGGGAAAGACTTTCAAAATACAAAAAATACAAAAACATCTTGATTAAATAATGTTAAAATGTTTATTATCCTTAATCAAGATTAATTAAAGTTCATTCTTTTAATTTTCAGATGAAATCTCTTAACAACACTCAACAATCTCCTTAAGGTCAATCATTTGACCGATTCGAATTATTGGGATTGGATCCATAATTTGGAACTCGTACTTGAGACAGAGCATATAGTGTATGTACTCTCATACATGAAGTATAAGGACCCTCAGACATAGGATGCCCAAGATTTCAGTTAGAAGTGGGACAAGGATCATTCGATCGCTCGTTGCCATATCTTGGAATAGTGTTTAATATGCTTCAAAAGCAACTTAAAGCCATAGAATCTGCTTTGGACATCCTCCTGAATCTGAAGGAGATATATGGAGATGTGAACCACACCCTTTCTACATTAAGGTCCACTAAGGACATTATGTAGAAAGAATATCCCTCTGGTGGTGTAATAGTTGCACATGTTAAAGGGAAGTACGGCCGGAAGCATGGACCTCAAAAGGGTCCGATCAAATAGAAGAAGAAAGGTCAAACCGTTGATCAATTTTCTAATACTTCTACATATCTTACTTCCACGAAGACGGTTGTCTACCATCACTGCTATAAGCCAAGATTTTGGAAGAGTAACTATCCAGAATACCTAAAGTCCTTAGAGAATGACAAAGGTATAATTCAGGCAAATACAAAATCTACATTCATTGTTGAAACCAACTTACTAGTAGGATGAGAAGACATTTGAGTTGTTGATTTTGGTGCTTCTGTTCATGTATGCAATCAACTTCATATGTTTCAAGACACCAGAGAACTTGATGAAGGGGAGAGAGTCATCTAGATGGGATCCAATGCAACTGTTACAACAATCACCATTGGAACCTATAAACTATCATTATTAAGTGAGAGAGTCCTAGATATTAGAAATTGTCTCTACATACCAAATGTTAGAAGGAACTTACTATCCGTATCTAAGCTAGTTAGACATGGATATACTTTCCTTATCTGTAATAAACTTATCATAATTCGTTATGGTAATTTTATAGCAGACGGTTCTCTAATAGAAGGTGGATTCTATGAATTGTACATTCATGAATGTTTCATAAATGTTAATACGACTATTAATAACAAAACCAATAAACAATCAAGCGAGGATGAATATCATCTAACTATGATATGGCATCAAAGGCTTGGATATGTGTCTGTTGATATGATCAATAGACTGGTAAAGTATAGACCTCTAGATTTCCTAGAAGTATGTTATTTACCAACTTGTGAGAATTGTATTCGTGGGAAAATTTCCACGTCACCCTTCTCTAATAAAGGTGAACGCTTGATGCATAGCCATTCATTCACCTTTATTCACCTATTTTGGACTAAAATCCATAGTGAAATACATGTAAATATCACTAACTTGCATGAATTAACATCTAACATTGATATGTAATTAGCATGTAAATATACATATTTAAGTGTCCAACACTAGGCTAGTTTCTAAACCATAGCTTATGAGGATTTTCAGGTTTAGATTTGCATGGAATTGTATTAAGGATATATATTATAGTCTCTACTAAATATATATACCTGGAAAGATAGTTATGTTAACATTCATCATTGATCAAATCATGTCACACATGATCCAATTGTATCTCCCTAGAACTCCAGTGAATTTAGGTGTGTTAGGAGGAGTGAGATAAGAATGATATTCCTTTCTCCATAAGGTATTCCATGAATTCATCTAATATGTACATGCTACCTAGATTAGATCAAATTCAGTTCATCTTCTTTCAAACATTGTTTCTAAACAAAAATTGTGAAATCTTTGATCATTTCAAAGGTTTCTAAGTTGAAGGGAAGAAATCTCACATCACAAAAATCATTAATATATTTCACATATCATTAATGTTCATTATGATATAGATGATCCACATACATCAATATGTATGAGATCATTTAATACTTTGGCATCGTACACCATTCTCAGAGAAGGGTGTACTGGATATTTTGCTTTGAATACAATATTCACAAGTATGTAAGATTCGAAATTTCAGGCAGTCTAAAGTTTCGTCTCTTACTAGTCTATTGATCTCATCAACAAACATATGTCCAAGGCTTGATGCCACTCATTGTCAAATGATCTTAATCCTCCTATTGATCTTTAAGGTACAATTTCCAGTATTAGAAATGTTAATGAACCATTCATTAATTTTCTAATTTAGTAGAGTCCTCTAGGTGTTAGATTACCATTTTAAATATATCCATCATAACTCCTTATGGTAGGTTTATTCTAGAATTCATGTTTATTCACAACATTTAGAAATAAACAATGAATGTATTCTAATATCTAGTTCATGGAGACATTCTCTAAGACTAAAGGCTCTCCCACTGAAAATATGAAGTCTATCTATGTCATGGAGACTGTTGCAACAATTGCATCAACTCTCATATAGATGACTATTAAACCTTAAGGTCAAATTTTCTAATCTTCTATAACATATGCAACCAATTGCAAGCATTATTAGAAGAATGAGATACAATTATCGGACTTTGATCTTATCAAATAAGAAAGTCAATTTCAATGATTATAAGTAGATTATTCCGATGCACTATCCGAGTCATTCTCTAAGGATTTTAGATAGTCTAGATAGTCATACTATCAATACATCGGCTTGTTGTAGTATGAGCATTCATCCAATTCTTTGGATGTCATATGTCTGGAAATCATATAAGTACACCCAACTTTTGACTTTCCTTCTTACATGGGTCAGACCCATGCTTCCACTGCGCTCCCCTCATCTATAAACAAACATTTCTTAAAACAAAGGATCTCTTATGTTTAACTCAAAAGATTTCAATATAAGAGTATGTCAACATTTATACATGCTTCATTCAATATATACAATATGATTATTATGAAGCTTCAGGAAGGACTAGAGAATAGATAGCGAAATGATGACACTCATCATATCTACATCCATCTTAACTCTTAAAGACTTTTGGTTTCAGGTAGGTACTCAAACAGTTTGAGTACATCATCTCTTATCGAGCCGCCATTCTGCATAATGCAGTGAACCTCCAAAACATCTTCTTATATTTTATAAGAATTTTTTATTATTACGATTATCATCGACACGATACTTCCAAAGCACATTCGATGAGAGATCAAGACTATAGAGACAAACAAACCCCAGGTTGTTGTCCTATTATCTATTTAATTGTCATTCCTCATTATTATGAGAAAACTTGCACATTGCAACAACATACATTATGCGTCCAACTACAAGTACAATATCTTGATCATGGATCTAATCCATGATATTTTACTGGTTATTAATGAGTATAATTTTGAGTGGATTTAATGTAGGTTATCTAAAATAAGATAATTTTCACACACACACACACATTTTACTTTGATTTAGGAATTTTTATATGAAAGTTGTCTTGCCTTGTGAACTTTGAAAGTTCATTCCCTTATTCACTTTCAAAGTAAGAGATATACTTGCCATTATATCTCAAGCAAGATTCGGGATCTCCTTCTTACCTTTGTTACATCCTAATAATATGAGAACCTGTAACTCGGATAAAAAAAAAGAGGGAACTCATTCCGCCTTGCAAGTCCAACTTGTATTTCCCAATTCAATCTTTAGCACCCTAGACCACCACCCCTAAGGCAATGTTGACCCATAGTTAATTGAACCAACCGTCAACATGATTAGAGCTCGCTATGCAAAATACAGTATCATCACAATAATACGAGGACCCGATGTTGGGATCGCTACACATATAGCCTTACTCTTTCGAGAAGCAAAGAGCTTCATCCAGATGCTCTTGTATGCAGGATCTGTCACTTCAGACAAGTGTCCTTTTCCTTGGCGGGAGACCATGGATGTCGCTTATGTGATCCTTCATATCCCATTCAAATTTTAATTAATTATTATGAATCATATTCACGCAATTAATTCATCCAAGGAAAATAACAACTCTATTCATAATAGAGTGTTTTAATTGGATATAATTAATTTAATCATATTAAATTAATTATTAATCTAATCAACTAACCAACAAACAATTTTCATTGTTACATGAAGGATGGTATAATCCCAAAATATGTATTATTCAAAATTTAATAATTAGAAATTACATCATGATCAGTTCAAGCATTATCCTTTCCTTACCTGATGTCATGGCCAATATCGATGGGAGTGGGACAGACCGCTTACGGAGCAACCAGCTACCCCAATGATCCTCGACTAGACACCATATCTGCCTCAGGTCAGGATAATGCGGTTTGATCATTTTGTATTTGAGACGATAATCGATCTTTCAGACGAAGTTATACCATATAATATTCATCAAAATATTTTTGATTATTAATATTATAACAATATTTTCTAAACAAAACCCCAATCCTTTTCAAGCAATTATGTTTTTTGGAATTGATGTAACCACTTGTAATCAAGATCAATTATCTTATCATTTTTTGTTTAAGGCAATGCCATTAAAGGAAATAATTTCATTAATAAATATTTCACAAATATTCATCAATAATTATTTCAGTAAATTAACCATTATTTTCCATTAATTTAATTGAATGACAATCACAAGGTTCATGTTCAAGCGTGTAATTTCCGACAGTGATCCGTAATTACTAATATCATAACTCGATCAAATAAAATCCAAATCATGCAAATTATGTTTCTTAGATTTGAAAATTTGATTTATAACATAACCCAAGTGATCTTCATGCATTTCTAGGTGAATTAAAACCACAATCAACTCTTTAATTACGTCAAGGTTCGCCATACCCGAAACAACGGATATATATTTACTAAAAAGAACATAACTTGAGCAAATATATTCCAAATCACACAAACTCAAGTCCCAAGATTTCCTTATTTAATGAAAACATAATCCAACTGATAATTGCAAGTATAAATACAATTAAATAGGGCAAAAAATCATACAAGTAGGGCTGCTTGAAATGCAATGAAAACCCACAAAACGAATTTATGCCCTTATCATCTTAGGTTTATGGATCATATAAAAAACCTCCAACCTATGGCTCTGATACCACATGAAGGATATGGAAGATCCTTACGTGCATCACGGAAGTGTGAAGATTGCATCGTATGCAATCGGGGGTGACTAGTCACACTAATTGCTCGGAGCACCGGAATTTAAAAACAAATTAAAGTGATGAAACCACATGATCCAAGAACACTTCTCGAATGGTTTCATCTAAACCACCAATAGGTATTAAGGTTACTTCTTGAAGCGTAGTTGAGATCGAGTCTCCAAAAGAAGATACATCCTGTCTCAAGTCTGATCCGACGGAGGAGACACTTTCAAGTGTGTTGATGAAACACATGCTCCTCTCAATCCATGCTGATGATCCAAGAGATGAATCTCCTGATCTTGTCTCACGAAATCTGACATCTTCTTCACGAGCATGATGCACGAAAGGAGATAGAGATCCACGAGTGGTCGAAGCGATGACACAAGGGCACGACGACGATCTCTCTCTAGGGCATCAAGGTGGACAACCAAAATGAGAGAGAGGGAGAGAGCATATTATGTTGTTTAAATAAGAGCTAGGGTAGCCTCTACTTTTATAGTATTTTAGGAGTCCATGGATTCCAATCCATGTGAAACAAAAAAATTAATGGTTGATATTGATTTGTATTTTTATTCAATGGCCATGATTTTGTTATAAAAAATACAACAACAATTAATTTAGTATAAATTAAATATATAGATTAATCAACATAATTAAATTTTGAACTAAATTAATTAACATAGAAGGATAATGAGGGAAGGCACACACGCTCCTAAAAGGGGGGCACCTTTATGACCAAGTCAAAGGGTGGCCGTCCACCATCCATTAAATGGATGGTGTTGTCTCCTTTAATCCTTCATATAAATTTACAACAACTCATATAATTAATCACATGAATCCATTCACATTATTGTCAAAGGGGGGCACCTTCTTATTGTCATGTGCCCAAATAACATGAATCCATTCACATTATTCACATCTTTGATAATTAATCACATTTTATTATCTTATAGGACTCTCCTTATATATATAAATAATATGAATTAAATTCATATTATTCATGATAATTAAATCAAATTTAAATATCCATTTCTCAAAGCTTGGATACATTATAAACAATGAACTTATCCTTGAACTCTTTCTAGGATAATGTGCTTCCTCTACAGATACTTGGAGATAAGGACAAGGCGATTGTACGTTCCACATATAGTGACTTGGATATTGAGATCACATCTCAAATCTAGATCTCAGGGATCTCCTATAGACGTTTATTAAATCAAAGTCGTAGATCTAGTCTTCTTATTGGATCTGAATCACATTCAGATCAATGCCCAACATTTGGACTAAGATTAGATCACTTTTCTATGAGAGGATTCACTAAAATCCAAACCTATTTCATCACCCCTCAGAATGGAAGCGTCATGGTTATACAATCATTAATGATCACATCACCCTCAGGTACTCCTAATACATGTACAACCTTTACACCGGAATACCTAGAATAAACCCAAAGTTTTAGATCTATTTAGACTGTCTTCTTCAGGGTTTTATCAATAAGTATCTCATTTGATCATTGGGAGTTGGTATCAATCATATATTTTCCAAAAGCATAAATCACACCCAGGTATTGATCATATACTTTCTCAAAGAATATATCAAACCTACAAATTCATTTGAGCTTCCCAAGCGAGATGACCGTGCACAGAATTTGATTCACAATATCTCATGAGTGAACTCATGTATTCCCGTTCAGTAAATGAACCTGTATGACACCTTTGAGAGATCGTATTACTCATATGCCCTTGTATGTATACCAATGCGTCGGCGTATAGACCTTGATCAAGCCATCAACCTATGGTCTACCAAATTTACACACTCAGACATATAGTAATATATCTGTCTCCAGTCAGAGGATGTGTGCCTATATCGTAATAGCATACGACATAGGTATTTGGTTATCTTTATATCGTTAAATCAACTCTTTGACCTAACTTATATAACACCTCCGAATATATGTTCCTATGTAGAGTACCTGCATCAAGAGGTCGATTAGATATGAGCCCATTAGAGAAAATATTTCCATCTCCTACTCAGGCACAAGATCATCTCTTAATAATCATTCGACGGTGCTTGATGAGTCCTTAATCTAACTCTTTAGATATTCATCCAAGCACCAACCTCTATGATTCAATAATTGAATCAACAACAGTATGATCATTAAGATGGCCTTGGTACATAACCCTAATTGTTCTAAGGGACCTATTATGCAAATCAATTAGTCTTCATTTCATAACATGAAATGATATTTGCAATAACATTTATTGCATAATGGCTCGCCGTGCACTCACATGTCCAACATATGTGAGGCACACTTGGATCCGACGACTAGCAACGCTCCACGTGGCTTCATTTAAACTTGAACGGTCAAGATTAGAACATGACACTTAAATTATGGATGGTTGAGGCTCGATCTGGATCTGTCTAATGGTCGAGGCGCTTCATCATCAGACGATCCTCATAAAAATTGGGGCGAGTCCCTCATTCAGCGGTTGTTGTTACACATGAAGAATAGAGAAGAACTTGCCAGATGCCTCCATTTTTCCGATTATTTCTCGATGCTCCGACCACCTTTCAAGCTCAGGGAGATCTCGAAAGGTATCTGGGAATGTCCCGCATCTGATAATGCCTTTACTTGGGTCTGGGTCTCGTTGGGATGAGATATGGAGCTTAGTTAAGCTCGGGCACCTTGAACTACTTGCATGATCTCGATTCCCATGTCTAGGGGGTCTTTTAGTTCCTCAACCTTTGCAAAATGTTACTAGGCTAGAGAGGAATGCTCTTAACCCACAAAAATGAAGCAAAGCAAAGGGTGGATGGGATGAGGGATCTCAAGTGATGGGTGGCAGAGGAGGTCCAATTCCTCATTCTATGCAAGAATCAAGATGGATGATGTATCTTGGAGATGAAGAACACATAGAGGAACGAAATGTGGTGCTCAAATGGGTCGAAACAGGGTTGGAACAAGCGGAACAGATGCCGGAGCCTAGTGCTCCAGGGAAGAAATTCTTGGATTTTTACTGAAAATTAAATGAAATCATGTAAATTAAAGACCTAACGTATGCTAAATATTAACCTACAAATCAAAAGAATAAAAAATACCTTGCTTACCTGACTTGGAATGTCTTGGGAGCAGACCTCACTGGAGAAGAGCTCCTGCTATGGTGGATCAAGCTAAAGCTCCTTCTCCACACCTCAGATTAGATACTCCTCGTTCCTATCACCAAGGGGATCATTCCTTGATTGATCTTTAGGGGTTACGGTGGCTAAAAGCAGATCTGATTTGATAGGAGAAGCTATATAGTGCATTGACTAGGGAGCTCTATTTGCTTAGGGTTTCCATGCAAATCGATGGTTGACCAAGGAAGAGCTTGGATTCGTGTGATACAGAGCTACATTGCGAAGATATTATATGAAAGCATCGAGCAGAGAGGAGGGTTAGATCAAGCTATAAAAATTGGCAAAATGGGTTAAATGCATGCTCGGGATCGATTCAAGGGGTGAAAAGGGGGAGTTGACCTCAGTCGTCCAGCGGTGGCCCCTGATTGGTTTTTGTGGACCACTAGAGGAGAAAACAAAGTCAAAATGGAAATAATGCAGAAATAAAATAGAAAATCATTTTATTAATTAAATCTTAAATTTTGAAAGTTGTTTCTTATTTATTAAACAATTTTTAGGTGATTTTTATTGTATTTTTATCGACTTATTTATTAGTATATATTATTTACACACATCATGTATATGTATTTACACCTTTATATTTTGTATTTGTATTTGTATTTTATTATTTATATACACATTATTGTATTTACTAATTTAATCAATTTATTTATAATACAATTTCATGCATATTTACAGCTTTTTGTGGGGATTTTTATCGATTGGTATATTTATATAAATAAATATATATGCTTACTATACGTATCTTATATCTATATATTTAAGGTTTATTAAGTATTTTTGGTATTACTGAATTCTTTTGATTTTATTTGTATTTCATATAGGTGTAAAATAATATGTACAATTAAAGAAAAGTATAAAGAAGATAAAATGTAAAAAGTAAAATAAATTTGCTTTAAAATACAAATGTACAAGCACCATAGTACCCCTAATTAGCCAGCTTTTGAATCTTGAATGTAATTTAAAAGAAACAACCTTCATTTTTGTAGATAATTTCATTTAAAATACAATATAGATTAGTTTAGTGAATTTTGAATTCATATGGAGGATATATTGATCAATGAAGTCCTCTTTGCGGCCTTTTTCAACTTAGTGTACAAAGTTCTTTCCGCGTGATTTAATTGTGCTATTATTTTTATTATTTTCTATATATTATTATGTACATATTTGGTGTTAAAAACATTTTAATTTTATGTATGTCTGAGTGTATATAAAATTTTGTTTAAATATAGGCTATATACATTGTATTGTACACTTAGGGTTTTTGTTTAGTATGTACATTATTCTGCCCTTATCTAAGAAAAGAGGGTATTGGGACCGTCACATTAAGGGGTACACCTTGGACATGTTCCATTCTTAGAAAACCCCAAGGAAGGCTTCCTTCCCTTAAGATATGGTACTAGCTTATCTGAAGGGATAAAACCTCAAAAAGTTGAGGAAGTGAATGTTAAAACTACTTGCCCTTGTGCATCAGTTATGAGAAGCAAGGTATATGCTAGATGTGTGCAAAAGTCGGATGTATGCCTTGCATTGAGAGTAGCAAACTGTTACTAATCTTAATATTGAAATAAAACACTTGATTGCAGTAATTACAATATCTTCGATGATGACAAGACTTTTGAGATATTGATCCCAAAGTCTTATACTCATGAATTTTAGACTTTATAGATAATGATCTAAAAGTGTCTTAACTATAGATGCCTTAGGAGATAGAGACCTCCAGAGGATATTCTGATAAGGATAGTAGAAAGTATATACTGGTTATAACGATTATTGAGTTGCAGTGTCAAATACACTATAACCGCTTTAACAATATTGAGTATTGGTTGCATAAGATGCAACATTCGCATTGGATGATAAACTGTTACTAGGAGATATGCAAATACCGTAGAAGGACTTGGCATATTCTCTCAGGAATAGAGTGACTGATCAGCTTACCTACCTTTATTAAATAGCTTATGATTGTCACAAGAGTGTGGGTTTAAAGATTAGACCATTAACGACTCTTTGGATTAGTGGGAGATTGTTGGACATGCGAGCCCACAACGAGTCATTATGCAATAACTGTTATTGCAAATATCATTCCCTGCTCTGAAATAAAGATTAATTAATTTACATAATATGTCCCATAGTATAATTAGGGTTATGTACCATGGCCATCTTAATGATCATACAGCTATTGATTCAATTATTGAATAATAGAGGCTAGTGCTTGGATGGATATAAAAGAGTCAGATTAAGGACTCATCAAGAACCGTTAGATGATTTTTAAGAGATGATCTCCAACCTAAGTCAGAGATGGCAATACTTTTTCTAATGGGCTCATATCTAACCGACCACTTGATGCAGGTCCTCTGCATAAGAATAGAGATTCAGAGGTGTTTGTTAAGTTGGGTCAAAGAGTTGATTTAACGAGATCGAGATAACCAAAGATCTATGTCTTTTGCTATCACGATATAGGCACGCATCCTCTGAATGGAGACAGATGCATTACTATATGTCTAAGTGTGTACATTTGGTATACCGATAGGTTGATGGCCTAATCAAGGTCTACGCACCGACGCACTAGTGTGCATACATGGGCATATGAGTAATACTATCTCTCAAATGGATCATACATGTTCATTTACTGAACTGGAATGCATGAGCTCACTCATGAGATATTGGAAATCAAATTTCGTACATGGTCATCTTGCTTCGGAAGCTTGACTGAATTTATAGGTTTTATATATATGCTTTTGGAAAGTATATGATCAATACATGTGAATGATATGTGATTTTAGGAAGTATATGATCGATACAAACTCCCAATGATCAAATGAGTAACTTAATGTTAATACCCTAAAGAAGACAGTCTAAATAGATCTAAAACATCGAGTTTATTCTAGGTCTTCCAATATGCAGGATGTACATGTATTAGGAATACTTGAGGGTGATATAATCACAAATGATTGTATAAACAAGACGCTTCCATTCCAAGGGAATGATGAAGCAGGTCTGTATTTTGGTGACTCCTCTCATAGAGAAGTGATCTGATCTTAGTCCAAATGTTGGACATTGATCTGAAATCTGATCTTAGTCCAAATGTTGGACATTGATCTGAATGTGATTCAAAGAAAAGAGAAGATTAGATCTACTGATTTAATTTAATCAAACATCTACAGGAGGTCTCCGAGATCGAGATTTGAGATGCGATCTCAATATTCAAGTCACTATACATGGAACGTATAATCGCTCTGTCCTTATCTCCAAGTATCTACGGAGAAAGCACATTATCCTTGAAATAGTTTAAGGATAATTTCATTATTGATAATGTATCCGAGAATTGAGAAATGGATAATAAAATGTGATTTAATTATCATGAATAATATGAATTTAATTCATATTATTGGACATATAAGGAGAGCTATCTAAGATAATTAAATGTTATTTAATTATCAAAGATGTGAATAATGTGAATGTGATTCTTGTTATTTGGGCACATGAAAATAAGAGATCCAAGATGATTAAATATTATTTATATATCAATGATATGAATAATGTGTATAACATTATCCATATTATTTGTATATATTATAAATGTGATTTATAATATACTAGAGAAAGCTTATTGTAAATAGTATCTTCAAATTAATGGTTGATTTGAATTGGATTCACATTGGAAATTGTTTGGAAATACAATTTACATTTTATTTTGGGATGTGAATATGATTCACAATTATTTAATGACATGATTGCAATATTCACAAAATTTATTTGGAATTATTTTGTGAATTAATTTACAACAAAAGTTGTTGTAAATTTATACGAAGGATTAAAGGAGCCAACACCATCCATTTAATGGATGGTGGATGACCACCCTTTGACTTGGTCATAAGGTGGTCATCCCCCCCCCCTTTAGGAGGGCGGGTGGCTTCCCTCATTATCCTTCTATGTTAATTAATTTATTTTAAAATTAAATTATGTTGATTATTTAATATATTTAATTTAAATTAAATTACTTTTATTATATTTTTACAACAAAATCATGGCCAAATCAATCTCAACCATTGATTTTGTGTTTCACATGGATTGGAATCCATTGACTCCCAAAATACTATAAAAAAGAGGCAAACCTATATCTTCTTTAATACAACATAATATGCTCTCGCCCTCTCTCTCTACATTCCAATTCTCTCTCTCTCTCTCATTGTGACCGTCTACCTTGATGCCCTAGAGAGAGATCGCCGTCGTCATCACCACGCCATTGTGTCGCCGCTTCGACCACTCGTGGATCTCCATCTCCACATGTGCATCACGCTCGTGAAGAAGATATCGGATCTTGTGAGACGAGATCCGGAGATTTGTCGCTTCGATCATCAACATGGATTGCGAGGAGCATGTGTTTCATCAACGTGCTTACAAGCGTCTCTTTCGTCCGATCAGACTTGAGACAATAGGTCTCTTCTTTTAGAGACTCGATCACAACCACGTTTCAAGAGGTAACATTAATACTTATTTGTGGGTTAGATGAAATGATTCGAGAAGTGTTCTCGGATCATGTGTCTTCATCACTTTAATTTTTTTTAAATTCCAATGCCCTGAGCTATTAGTGCAACTAGTTGCTCATGTTTGCATACGATGCGATCTTCACGCTTTCATGAAGCACTTAAGGATCTTCCCATATCCTTGAACATACCCTCACATGTGATCTATTAGGTATTTTACACATTTTCATCCTCCTCCTTCTACTATTTATTTTTTGTACTATAATTTGTAAAATAAGGGTAATAGTTTAGGTAAATTTTGCATTCTTGGACATGGACCTCTCTATATTTGCATTTATACCCCTACCAAACGTGAACATTTTTGTATCTTTTTTGCAAACTTTAAATGTATGCCCTTGAACTTGTCTAGGGTTTTAAATGCATGAATAGTTTTGAAAAATTACATTTAGGTCCTTATGTTGCAGATTATTTTTATTTTGTTTTTATATTTTTATTTATTGCTTCTTTGTCTCCAAAAATTATAGGAAAATTACATTAAGTCTATATTTCTCACATATAATTTTTCCAAGGTATTTAAAAAAGTTATCCTATTTACTAAAAATAAAAAATGTTATTTTCTGCTATTTAGCAATTAGAAATCCATAAAAAATAAATATATGTCTAAAAATTCCAAAAATTCATAGTATTTGTATTTCTATTTTTCTAAACATATCTAAAATAAAAAAAATCTCAAACAAAAACCCTAAAAATTACAAACTCTAAAGACCTTTTAAAAAATGCAAAAAAATCTAGAAAAATAAAAAATATGTTTTCTATTTCTGAATTTTCTTTTTATATATAACATATATTAAAATCAGTTTAGGTTATTTAGAAATGATATCTATTTTTACAACCCTCAACAAGTTTCTGTATTTAAGTTATTCACCATTTTGTGTATTATTAATTTTAAAATCCAAAAAAGTAGAAAATACCATAAAAATTACAAAATACAGAGAAAAATATTAGAAACCTAAAAATATTTTATTTTCTTAATTTTGTCTTTATTTGATTTATTATAAAAATCCAAAAACATATTTTCTCTTTATATTACCTATATAATATATATAATTTATATTTATATTATGACATATCTTATTTTAAAAATAAAAGAAATTAAAATTATTCAAAATTAAAAACATAACAAAATCATAAAATTTTAAGTACTTAAAAACCCATAAAAAATAGAAAATAAAAAAGGAATAAAAAAAGAAAAGAAGAAATCTAACAAATTATTAATTAAGAATAATTAATATTATTTTTGTCTATCCTCGTTAAGCCTCCTCGAGTTCGACACTCTACCGTACTTACACCTATACATATTATTGTAGAGTTATAATAAATCTTGAGTCACACACATATATCTCAACTGTGGGTTGATTGTTGATTGACACTGAGTTGGTCGTCACAGTGATTGCTGACATACAGTGTTAGGTCAGTAGATCAATTTCTGTGTCCATCAATGCTGCGAAGATATATTGGACCTAATACATACTGATGTATGTGGTCCCTTTCATACTGTGACTCGAAATAGACATCAATATTACATGACCTTTATTGATGATCATCACGATATGATTTTATATTCTTATTATGTCACAAACATGAAACCTTTGAAAAGTTCTAAGAGTTCATGACTTTGGTTGAGAATCAAACCTGTAATAAGATAAAATGAATTCGATCTGACAGAGATGACAAATACCTCTAGATGAATTCAAAGAATAACTTAATGAGAGAGGAATTATTTCCAATCTCACTCCTCCAAGTACTTCTCAACTTAATGGAGTTGCAAAAAGATGCAACAGGACCATGTTGGACATGTTTAGATCAATGATAAGTAAAGCAAACTTACATCTTAGTTTCTGGGGACAAGCAATAGAGACTGCAACCTATATCCTAAATAAGATTCAATCTAAATCTTTATCCAACCCCTCATGGGCTCTGGTATGGTTACTGATGACTCCATGATTCATCTACTTTATATGGTCATCTTAGCAAAATCACCTTAATAAATCATTAATTAAATCCCCTAAAATCAATTTATTAACATTCATAAACTGTGCTAAAATTATGGTTAAGAATCTATAATAAATAACCTTTTTTTAACCTTAATTGAGCATATTATTTTATGTACAAAAATAAAGTGTTTTGACATAACTTTTTTCCTATTATATTCTTTGATTAATCAACTAACTTAGCATCGATAATTACTAATCATAAAAGTCAAAAAATCAAGAGAAAATACAAAAATATGACATTGTATATTTTGGGCATATTTTATCTTTGTTGATTTTATTTTACCTTTTTCTAACCTATAAAAAATCAACAATAATTAGATTAAATATGTATATATAGTATATATATTAATTCTCTAAATAAAATAAAATTAAAAATACAAAAAATCACAAAAATGCAAAAATGCGATATTTTATTATCTATAGAGTACCTCCAACAATACTTTTTATACAATTGACTTCTTTTTATTTTGGGTCCTTCAAGAATGTTGTAGATCTCATCGAGACGAGCAACTTTCGGGTTAATCACTTTTTGATTTGACTCATTTACTATTTATTTTCGATTTTTCCTTTAATTTATTTTTTATATTCTATTTTACTTTTATTTTATTTTTATTTTTAGTTTATTTTACTTTACTTTTATTATTTATTTTTTATCTTTCTTTCCCTCTTTCCTCCCTTTCATCTCTTCTCTTTTTCCTCTCTCCTCCTCCTCCTCTCCCTCTCTCTCCACCCCTCCAGGTCGTGTGCTCTATAGGTGACCCCCATCACCTCTCTTTCCAAGCATGTGCCATGCACATACCATCTTCTTTCCCCTGTCGACCGTCCCTTCTTCTCTAACCATTACCCCTCGCTTACCGTTACACCACCTGACCTCCTCCGCAATGTTTGGACGACCTGCCCGCGTAACCGCCGCCTCCCCTCTTCCAATAAATCATTTGTCCCCTCTACGTTCATCCTCATACGCCATTCTCCAGAAGAGAGAGAGAGAGAGAGAGAGTTCTCCGCCACCCTCAGTTGACAACAGTAGGCCCTGAGGCTTGAGCGACGACCTCCGACATCAGGCGAGATCCAAGGAGCTTCAACTCCTTGTTTCCAGGAAGAACCTCGAGCTGCTAAGCTTGGATTCTTCTGTTGATGGAATCCTTGAGCAAATACCCCAGGAGAGCTTCAGCTCTGCCCCCCCCAGGGACCCTCTACACACCTCCACCTCTACTCTCCTATCGCCTCGTAGCTCTAGCACATGATTGGAACCAATCCACCAACATCAACCACCACACCTCATTCTCCATTAGTAAACTCAACCTCCATCGCCTTCCCACCTCTAGCTCACTAAGGCCAGAGCTCGAAGCTTCAATTCATCCATCATCCAATGAAGGGATCTTTCCCATTCCAGATCTTAGCCCTCACATCATTAGGGCTCCTCCTCCTTTCATCCACCAAGTGAGGATGGCCAAGATCTAGGAGCCTCATCCATCTCAGAGCTCCAGCTCTACCTACAGGGGATTTAAACTAGGAGCACCAGCTCCATCCTCCTCCGCTCAACCTTTACCACAACTGCCACCTTGAGATCCCAGAACTGCAGCAACATGGAGCCAAAGATCGGGAATAGATCAAGCTAAAGAAGAACACCACTAGGTCAAAGCTACATGCATTGTTCGATCAAGAACTATGCCTCATCAGAGCCTTCCATTTTCTCCCAAATCCAGGCCATCATATTGTCTCCAACCAATGACCCGGATTCGTGTCCGAGCTAAGGATTCAAGTCGTAGCTTTGGATCTCCCTAAAGAAAGGAAACGGAGCAAGTTGCAGGTCCGTGCCCAACCTCCCACCGAACCAAGCTGGTCACATGCTACGTGCACGTGGTCTAGTGAAATTGCGCTCGAGTCCCCACTGCTTTCCAGAATCCTTAAAAGACCCTGGTCACGTGCGCTGCACGTGTGACCGAGAAACTTTATAGGCGCGCCCCTAGGCCTCTTGATATTCACATAACTACCCCTATCGAGGGTAAATTTCAGAGGAACCCTTGGAAGGTTTTGATATTTACAGATAAGCCCATCCCAAGGACTATTTTGAGAGAACAACTTACTTTTATTTGCATTGTAGTCCCTTAAACTTCATTTTAACTTCATTTTATCTTATCTTGATCATTTGAACTCCATTTAAAACACATAATATGCCTTTTTGAAGCTTGTCTTGTACTCTTTCATTATACATATTTTTTGAACAGATCAGATCTTGATTTATTTCAACTTTGATCTGTGCAGGCTTAACTTGACATATTTTATGTGTTATTTTGAGATTAATTGATCTATTTTTATAGGGACCGAATAGAGGAGGCTTAAGCAATTATCTCCCTGATATTTGATGATTTCAAGACTATTTGATTAGGAAGTTTTTGTGTAAGGAATTTGGAGATCAGATTTTTAAAGAATTGATTATTTTTTGGATCCCTAGAATTGCAAGGATAAAGGAATTAATCTGTATCTGCAACCTGAAGTTGATTTGATATATATATATATTTCTAGAATACATTTTTGTTGATCTATGATTAAATTTTAACGATATTGATTAATATCGTTGGGATTGTAAATCATAGTCACCGATCATGTGCTTCACTTGTACATTCATTTTCATATTCATTATTTCATATCCTCTTTCTTTGTTTTATTTTCTGACACAGAAATTAACATCACGATTAATTAATTACTTTGATTAATTTAAAATCACACAACTAAAAATATATTGTTCCCTGAGTTTGACCTTGGTATACTTACCAAGTTATAATTGTCCACATATTCAAAATTATGGTTTTGATAGATCGTATTCTACCTCCCTATACTAAGATACAACATTATTAAGGAGGTAAATTTTCAAATCATCAAATGGATCTTGTCGAGGAACGATGCATTTTTATGGTTTTAGATTAAATTTCTGTAGTCAATTATTGTAAATATCTATGCTATTTTTTTTATTTCATTCTTGTTTTGCATTTTATTTTTGCATCTTATTTGTGTTTCTCTCTCACTCTAGACACTAATAATAATTTCTCTCTTTACAAATAGCTTTGCGCAAATTTTTATAAGTTCAAGGATCTGCAAAGAAGACTCCTATAATTTTATTTTTTTGTGAGAGAGATCTTAAATTAGGTTTAATTTTTGCATCATTTATAGGGTTTCTCTAAACCCTAATTTTTGTAATAATTTAGAATGAACTCTTTTTGTAGTGCCAGGTCTGTTTCTACCCCTTCTGTGTGGTTAAGAATCGACTTGAGTGGCATATAAATTAGGTGCACATACGCTAGCTTTAATTATTTATTTTTTATTGTGCTCATTATTTTTAGGCCACACATTTTCACTAACAGATTCACTAGTAGCTCATTCAGCTTAGCCAAATTTTAAATCAATTCTTCCCGCTAATAGAACTATCTGCATAGGGTGTTTTCATCTGTGCATATCATTTAGTGAAAATTTTAATTCATTATCTTCCATCCCGCATGAATATTGCGAAAAATCACTGTAAATCTTCTTCTTAG
This sequence comes from Ottelia alismoides, assembly GCA_037367405.1. Classification (NCBI taxonomy): domain Eukaryota; kingdom Viridiplantae; phylum Streptophyta; class Magnoliopsida; order Alismatales; family Hydrocharitaceae; genus Ottelia; species Ottelia alismoides. The sequence continues at coordinate 206,442 of JAZKJV010005642.1, forward strand.
CATGCATCATTGAGTTAATGCTTGCATCTACTTTTTCGATTCACCCCTCTTCAGTTTTTACAACTTAAGAATTAAAGGAATTGGGACTTCTCGTTAGGCATGATATTTTTATGCTCATTTAAGACATAAGTGATACCCTTAATTTAAAACCGAGATTACTAATCAAGGTGAGTGTAAATAATTTGACATGAAATCAACCATGTCATTGGTGGAGAGAATCCCACTCATTATATGTTGAAAAGAATCTCACACATAGGGTAGAGCCAAAATCTGGGGGTCTCCTTCTTACTACTGAATTTAAAAACGACTAACTACTTCTCAGTGAGGGAACTACAGTCTCCCTTAGCAGATTGGGTGTAAAGGACAACTGTAAGGCACCATCGTGAAGTAATACGGGTAGTCGTTCTATGGTCCGTACTTACACCCATACTGGCTGAAAGTGGATGCCACTAGCTGTATGAATTCGGGCCAGTCTCTATGACACTCTCCAGAACCTAAGCTCATCTTAATCTTCTTAAAGATTATTTAAAATTAAATTAAAATTGAAAAGATAAGCGATTGAACTCTCACATGCCTTCAAAAGTATCAAGTGGGTGAATCTACGAGTTTGTTTTGTGTTTGTCTTTTGTGTGTCAAAGTCCTTGCAATTGCAAGCATATCATGGTTCAAAAATTATTCTTCATCTTTCTCTTGAGAAGATGTCAGCACATTGGTCTTCGTACCCAGTCTCTATGGGTCCATCGTACATGACCATCTCCTAATACTCTTCTTTTCTCTCATTCGAGGAGAATCTTCCCTTTGAAACGAAACCCCCTCATCCATCATTTCCCTCTACCCCATACACGTCACCCCATGCCCACTCTTCTTCCTCGATGAGACCACTCTCACATTCTAACTTTCAAATAGAGCAAGAAGATTTGAGGATGGAAAATAGAGTAACCAATTTCAACAGAGAAACATGATTTTCAGTTACCATGGACATCCGAACTTTTGAATCATCCCCCACACAGGTTGATTCTCTTCCTGGGTATGATGAATTTTCCTTTGATAATTCATGAGAAACCCAGAGTCAAAGAAATATGACTCATAACTAGGCCACAAATCCAATGAATAATCACTACTCTATGCAAGGTTACAGGCTGAAGTCACAACATGTGGAGTATAATTATTCATCCACAAGTCATGAGATACTTGAGGATGACATTGATCGAATCAACCATAGAGCTGATGCTTTAACATAACAAATATATAATGCTCTCCAGCCAACGAGGAATCAATAAGAAATGAGGACACCACCAAGTGAACCACAGATCCATCATGTAACACACTCATACACAACCACCATTGACTTCTGATCAACCTACTAACCATTAGATCGAAAACACCAAAAAATTTAAAAACAAGAAAAATAAAAAATGGACAACTTTGAAATGGAAGCATTTTGCAAGAGTCTAATCTTAGAGCTTCCATTAATCAAGGCCATAGAATATGTGCTCGATCTGAAGAGATTTGTAAAGAGTCGATTAAACCCTAGAAAGATGGGCAAGAAGCTATCAAGGACTTAATTTCATATCATATCTATGACCATTACTTTGGTGACGAATCATAAAACCAAAAGCCGCAAAGTCAAGCAATTGACTTTGATCACGTGTGAAATTGAGGATTCCTTATCCACTCATGTTTAGTTAGATGAGACATCACAATAAATATCCTTCCAAAATCCATATTTGTTCAACTCAAGCTTGGACAACTCAAAAGATGAGGGTGATCGTTCAACTCCCAGATCGATCAACTAAAAAACCAAGAGGAATTGTTTCTATTGTCGCAAACTTCCAAGGTGACAAGCATAAAGTGGACTTTATTATCCTTGACATTGAGCACCACGGAGAGCTGTCTGAGCCTCCTATCATCCTAGGAAATCCATTCTTAGCCTTTGCTAAAGTAATTATAGATTATGAGACTCAGGACATACGATTCTTGAACTTGAACCGCCATGATCAAACCCTCAATGACATGTTTGGCTCCGTGGAAACTTAACTAGCAACCGTTAGTTGTGATCAGGAAATGAACACTTCACTTGATCAGAACTCTCCACATGAAACACAGACACAAACCTTAGGAGAGACACCCGAGGGACCAACTGCTGGACTGACCTTCGATTCTCACCACACCTCCCTCCCTAACATTGCTCTTATAATGAACCAATATACATGAGCTTATGAGGAATTGGACACGTTTATGAGGATTGTCATGATTATTTAAGTGGTCCAATTTTTTAGTCGGCAATCATTCATGAAATACTTGAACCATACAAGGAGCCAACTTAGGAAACCTTTTAGGTCACTAAAGCTCATGAACATCAGAAGGTGACATCTTTGTCCCCAACTACCACTCACACTGCCACTCGGAACAAGCTACCTCTCCTGAAACGTGTTATGACCCTACAAGAATTGGTCAATTTTTATAGAGAATCATCTGACAAGGAACCCATAAATCTCACACTGGTTACTCATGATAGCGAGAATAACTATGATATTACTGCTCTAGAGGCTTCGTACAGAAGAAAACCGACCAAGAAAGTCACCTTTGACCTTAGAAACCAGGTGATTTATGAAGAGTCCTCATTTGGCCCTGAAGTGGTACATCAGGTAAGTACAATCAGTACAATGTTATCAAAGGTCACTTACCTTTTGTTGACAATAGTTGGAGATCCTCTATGTATGACTATTACTCTTCTGAGGATGACTCTGACGATGGTTGGACTTCTACATATCCCCCCTATTCACCCCATTGTACATCGCCATACTATCTCCCACCAAACTCCTACAAGAAGGTTCATCGAAAACCTCCTTGACCCCCTTGTACATCAGTAAATCTACTCCATCCCCCACTTGTAATTACTCAATTATACTTAGGCTAACCTAAGCCTAAGTATAAAGGGACTGATATCATTGTGTATACATCACTTCTATTCATTCCTTCTCACCCTCATCCACCCCATTTTTTTCTCTTCTGTCATACTTAGGACCTCAAAAGCCCATGTAGTGGGCGGAGGGCTGATGAAGCGTAGAAGGAACTTTTCCTACTCAGTATTGGCTCCCTTCCACCCCAATAATGCTCCAGGTAAATGGCTCGAGGTAGTTATTTTATATAGTCTTTCTAATTGGCTGTGTCTCAGTTTTTCAATTTGAAGAAAGGGCTATAGTGACATTTGGGTGAGTTATCTTCCTTTTTCTTTTTCACTCAACTATGCTTGGTATGAGCTATATCTACATTTCAATTTGTGCCAGAGGTACATAGCACAAGCTAAGTATAGGGGTGTGTATATATCCTATATACTTTATCCGAAGCTCGTACTTTAAACATTTTCAGTAAAAATTGAGTTTGGATTTAAGTTGTGTATATTATGTATACTTTACAGATTTTTCTTTTGTTTTAAAAAACTTTTTTGCAAAAGTTAGGAGGTATAAAAAACTAACTCAAGGTTCTATCCCTGACATTTTCACTATCACTCAGGATTTGAAGAATGAAATAAACTTTGGTTTTTGATGACCTTTAATTCAGAGTTAACCGACCTTAGTCATTAGGGTTGAGACATAATGTTTCACACATACCTAAGTTTATGATATTAGCTCTATATTGCACCCTCGCTCTCTACCTTTTAAGAATATAATCAACACATCACCTGCACAACTGCATGATTGATGAGATGAGTTGAGATTTCACCTAAGGGACTGGGATAGGGGATTGGAGTCTAGATTCGATTTAATGATACTCGAGGATGGTATATAATCAATGAAGGCTTCATGAAACCTGAGCGTCAGCAAAACTCTAGCCAGTATGTGAACAAGATCGTATGCTATCTTTTGATACCGACCTATTTGCCATGGTGAGATGAAATTGAATAATTGTTGATAAGTTAGTGCCAACTTTGTAAAAGCAGCGGAGTTAGACTATAAAAAATGTACTCTCAATTATAAAGTCAAAGTCAAAGAGCTTTAATCAAAGGCGAGCACTCCCATCCATTCAAAGCGTCTACTTGGACCAAATCTAATTAGGTCCACAAAGTCATGCTAGTACCTCAAAAAGGTCTCTACACTGTAAGCGATACAAGTCTGGGTGTAAGTCTGTTATATACTTAAAGAAGAGACACCCCGGTGTACTCCCACGAAAACAAGTATAGATGACTCAATAACTCTTGACGGACACACTGGTCAACAACCAAAAATATTTGTGTTGAATAATAAGGCACTTTAATGTGAGGGGGAGAAGAAAATACACAAACCTATGCCCTCCATCAGCTAGCCCTTCATACATTTTCACGTCTGACAAACTACTGAGACAATATATCGAATGCAAAAAACTGCTTTATTCCCTATTGTTGAGAATTGGTTCTCAAGGAGAGTCTCCTTGATCAGGACTTTGAGTGACGTTTCAACTCAACTCTCATAATTGTAGTACATACTAAATGTCATATCTCTTATGCTATATGTATAAACAGAGAGTCTGATGATTAGAGAAGTTGGTTTCCTTTTAACTATAGCTGGGTTAAACGTAGGAATTTAGGACCACTAAAACCTAGGATTCTTAATGAGACAAGTCTTGAATTCGCACATGCACACTCAAGGATTCAACCTTCTAACTCACAAAAAATTGCTTGGGGACAAGCAAGGATCTAAGTATAGGGATGTGATGAATCCACAATTCATCTACTTTATCTGGACATCTTAGCAAAATGCCTTAATAAATCACTAATTAAATATGATAAAATCTATTTATTACATTCATTAATTTTGCTAAAATTAGGATTAAAATTCTGTGATTAAATAACCTTGATTTTAACCTGAATTGTTCTTATTATTTTGTGTATAAAACTAAAGCATTTTACACTAATTTTTCTCTTATTATATTATTCGACTAATCAACTAACTTATCATCAAAAATTAAAATTTATAAAAATCAGAAAACAAAGAAAAATACAAAAATCTGACATTGTATATTTTGTCCATATTTTATCTTTGTTGATTTTATTTTACCTTTTTTTCTAACCTATAAAAATCCATAAGAATTAGATTAAATATATATAATATATATATAAATCCTGTAATTAAAATCAAATTAAAAACTACAAAAAATAAAAAATGCAAAAAATGCAGTATTTTATTATCTATAGAATACCTCCAAAAATACCTTTTGTACAATTTACTGCTTTTGATTTTGGGTACTTCACAAAATTTGTAGATCTCGTCGAGTTGAGCAACTTTCGTGTTGACCACTTTTTGATTTGACTTCATTTACTATTTCTTTTCGATTTTTCTTTTAACTTTATTTATTTTTATATTTTATTTTACTTTTTTTTCCTTAATTTTATTTTATTGTTATTGTTATTTTATTTTACTTTACTTTTTTTATTTTTTATCGTTCTTTTCCTCTTTCCTCTCTTTCCTTTCTTCTCTTTTTCCTCTCTCCTCCTCTCTCTCTTCACCCCTCCAGGTCACGTGCTCTACACGTGACCCCCGTCACCTCTCTCTCCAGGCATGAGCCACTCACATGCCATCTTCTTTCCCCCAACCGACCGTCCCTCCATCTCGAGCTATTACCCTTCTCTTATCGTTACACTGCCTGACCTCCGCCACAACACTCGACCATCCCTCCTGCGCAACCGCTGCCTCTCCTCCTCCTCCTATAAAGCCTTCATCCCTTCGTCGTTCGTCCTCATACGTTGTTCTCGAGAACAGAGAGAGAGAGAGAGAGTTCTCCACCACCCTTAGGTGACAACAGTAGGTATTGCGGCTCAAGCGACAACCTCCAACCTCAAGTGAGATCGAAGGAACTTTAGCTCCTTACTTGCAAAGAGACCCTCGAGCTTCTTATCTCGGATTCTTCTGTCGCTGGAATACTCGAGCAAAGACCCCAAGAGAGCTTCGTCTCTTTCTCTCCCAAGCGACCTCCACGCACCTCTGCCTCCACTCTCCTATCACCTTACATCTCCAACACCCTATCGGAACCAATCCACCATCATCAACCACCACACCTTTTTCACCATTAGTAAACTCCACCTCTAGTGTCATCCCACCTCCGACCTCGCTAAGTCCGGAGCTCGAAGCTTCAATTCAACCATCATCTGTTGCAAGAAGCTTCCCCATTCCCACTTTCTTTTGCATTTTAACCACTTATAGGTAAAACATCGAAGGCTCTAGCTGGAGCATAACTTCTCCGTCTGCAGCTCCCAGAACTTCTTCCTTTTGTGGAACTTGAGTTTCATCAATCAACGAGAAGGAGCTTTGCCCTCACATCAAAATAGCTCCTCCTCCTTTCAACCACCAAGAGAGGATGGTCGAGATCTAGGAGCCTCGTCCATCTCGAAGATTAGGCTCTACCCACCGGAGATCAGAACTAGGAGAACCAGTTCCGTCCTCCTCCGTTCAACCTTCACCACAGCCATCGCCATGAGCTCCTAGAATAGCAACATCATAGATCCATCGATCGGGAAGAGATCCGGTTGAAGAAGAACATTCTCAGGTCCAAGCCATAGGCACTATTCGATCAAGAATAGTGCCTCATTGGAGCCTTCCATTTTCACCTACATCTAGTCAATCAGATCTTCTCCAACTGGCGGCCTAGATTTGCCTCTGAGCCAAGGATTCAAGTTGTAGCTTCGGATCGCCCTGAAGCAAGGGAACAAAGCGACGTGGAGGTCCGTGTCCAACCGCCCACTGAACAAGGCTGGTCACGTGCTATGTGCACGTGGTCTGATGAAGTTGCACCCGCTGCTTTCTAGAATCTCTAAAAGACCCTAGTCACGAGTGCTACGCTCGTGATCTAGAAACTTTACAGGCGTCCCCCCATGCCTCTTGATATTCACAGAACTACCCCCGTCGGGGGTAAATTTCAGAGGAACCCCAGGTTGGTTTTGATATTTACAGATAAGCCCCTCTCGAGGACTATTTTGAGAGAACAACTTACTTTTATTTGCATTATAGTCCATGAAACTTCATTTTATCATATATTGGTCATTTGAACTCCATTTTTAACACATAATATGTCATTTTGAAGATCGTCTTATACTCTTTAAGTCTACATATTTTGTGAATAGATCAGAGCTTTATTTATTTGAAATATTATTGGAATATTCCTTTGATCCGTGTAAGCTTAGATTGAACTATTTTATGTGATATTTTGAGACAAATTGGTCTATTTTTGTAGGGAACGAATAGAAGAGGCTTAAGCAATTATCTCCCTAACATTTGATGATTTGAGGATTATTTCTTTAGGGAGTTTTTTCGTAAGGAATTTGGAGATCTTATTTTTAAAGAATTATATTATTTTTGGATCTCTAGAATTGAAAGGATAGAGGAATTGATCTATAATCTGCAACTAAGACTTGATTTGATATATATATTTCTTGAATACATTTTTGTTGATCTGTGATTAATTTTTCAGGATATTGATTAATATTGTTGGGATTAAAATCAAAGTCACAGATGATGTGATTCACTTTTACATTCATTTTCATCCGTAGTAATTCATATCCACTTTCTTTGTTTTATTTAATGACATAAAATTAACATCATAATTAATTAATTACTTTGATTAATTTAAAATGCTGCAACTAAAAATACACTGTTCCCAGAGTTTGACCTTGGTATATTTACCAAGTTAAAATTTCCCACATATTCAAAATTATGGTTTTAATAGATCGTATTCTACCTCGCTATACTATAATACATCATTATTAAGGAGGTAGATTTTTGACTCATCAGGTACCAAGCCCAGTGTATGCCACTTAAGGATTTGGGGTTATTTGGTTCATGCTAAAAATGTGGATGCAAGCAGATTGGAATCACACACTAGAGAGTGATACTTCATTGGATACATAAAGAATGGTATTGGATACCAAATTTATGATCTTGAGACTCAAAAGATATTTGTTTCTAGAGATGTCAAATTTCTGGAAGATGAATTCCTTAGAAGTCAAGAAAATAATGAAGAAAATAATGAAGTTAAGGAACTAATCGAGTCCAGTGAGACCGATGAAGTTCCCACAATAGAAACTAAAGAGATAATTGAAAATGACAGATCGTACCTCTTAGAAAGAGTTCTAGGGTTGTAAGACAACCTGAAAGGAATGGATTCCATGTATCAGAGTCTGATAATGATCCAACTTCATTTAATGAAGCTTTGAGTGATCGTGACATGAATAGTTGGATGTTGGCAATGAACTCTGAAATAGACTCCATTCCTAAGCATGGTATATGGACCCTCGAAGATCCACCTAAAGGGGCCACACACATTGCGTACAAATGGATCTTCAAGATAAAGAGGGGACCTGATGGGAAGGCAGAGAACTTCAAAGCATAGCTCGTATCCAAGGGATACACACAGAGCGAAGTCATCGATTACGATGAGATATTCTCTCATGTGGCCATGCTTAAATCCATCAGAACTTTGCTTTCTATAGGTGCACATATTGTCTATGACATCTGGTAGATGGATGTTAAGGAATCATTCCTCAATGGATATCTCAAAGAGAATGTCTACATGGAGCTGCCCTAGGGCTTCATAGTTGATGAAGGAAACCATAAAGAGTTATGATTTCGTGTACAATTTGGATGAACCATGTGTCTACACGAAGCTTAGTGGGAGCACCATCGTGGTCATTGTGATTTATGTAGATGACATCCTCATCATTGGGAATGATACATGGATGATGACTAATGTAAAGATCATGTTATGCCATACCTTTGAGACGAAATATCTCAAAGATGCCTCTTATATCTTCGATCTGAAGTTGTTCAAAAACCAAGAAAAGAGGGTGTTGGGACTATCACAACAAGGATATATCAAGAAGATCGTGGAAAGATTCAGTATGGATAATTCCCAGAAAGGCTTCCTTCCTTTAAGACATGGTATTAACCTATTTAAAGGAATGACTCCTCAAATGATTGGAGAAAAGAAAGTTGTGAATGTATGCCTTTATGTATCGGCTGTAGGAAGCTTGATGTATGCCATGATGTATACAAGACCAGATATATGCCATGTAGCTGGAGTGTAAGCCATTACCAATACTATTATGGAGAGAAACACTAGATAGCAGTAAACGCATATTCAAGTACCTAAGAAGACCTCAGTACTATGTCTTGGGTTATGGTGATAACAATCTCCAAGTCTTAGGGTACACAGATTCAGACTTCCAATTAAATGTGGATGACATGAAGTCAACTTCAAGGTCCATATACTTTGACCGGAGATAGATATACGTCTATATGCCTGATGTCCACATTTGAAAGACAAATAGGTTGGTGACATAACCAAGGTCCATTTGCTGATGAGTTTGTATGCGTATGAAGATATATTAGAAGTATGATATCTCAAAGGAATTATAGAAGTTCGTCGTTGATGAATCGAGAAACAGATCTAACTCATGAGATAATTTGGGGTCATAATGAATTTCGAGCATGATAGTCTTGTTTATGAAATAAGACACGAATTCGAGATATTACTATATGCTTTTAGAAAGAATATGATTAATATTGTCACACAATTATCGAATGAAAAATCTATTAATGCGTTTCAAAGAAGGCAATCAAACTAGGGTTCGGACTTCAGATGCACCAAAGTCTTCAAGTATGAAGGATGGATGTGTTTTGAGAATAGTCCGGGTTATATCTATCTTTATAATAGATCATTTAACATGACACATGACACTTACATTCTGAGGGAATGAAGAAACCAGATGGATTTTAGTGGCTTCATTTATTAGATAAATGATTTGAGAATTAATTGGATTAAGTATAACTCCATTTGAATCCATTGTCGAATTCCAATTTAATTGTTCAAATATTGGAAAGTGAAATGGTGATGTAAATGGAAATAATCACACTCCTTGGGCCCATTTCTAAACTCCAAGTCATTTGGATTTTGATTAGAAATGGTCAAGGAAGCTAGACGCAACTCTCTGACACTTCCTCTAGCTCACATAGAGTGAGATGCATTTAGTTGAGCTCACTCAGAGCGTGAATTGTTCACCTTGAGCTCATAGATAAGAGTGTATCACGTTTCGCTAAAAATGGTATAAACCCTAAAATTGGAAAGTTATCCAAATTTCATGTCACTATACATGGATAGTATGATCCCCCCGACATTATCTCCAAGTATCCGAGATTTCTGCTTATGAGTCCTAATTGGATTAGGGCTCGTACTTATTGATATCAATAATATGATAATAATTTTATTATCATGTATATACGTATATCTAGTTTTTTTGGATATGATCCACATCATATGTATTTAATTTATATGAATTTTGATTCATAATATATATATATATATATATGATTCATATATTATTTGAAGGCATAATTGTAAATAGGATTTACATTTTGTTGTGAGGTAACTCTCATAAATTTCCCAATTACTATAATTTAATTATCATGAAGATAATGCAATAACTAATTAGGACATCAATCAAGGCAACAATCAGAACAATTATGAGTCCTAATTTTATTAGGACTCTCCTATTTTTAAAAATTTTGTTGTTTATTCTTGATGATAATTGAGAGGTAACTTGTCTCTCATTCCTAACTAAGACTAGGATAAGATCCTGCCCTTGGTTGTTCATCCAAAGGTCATCATCATAGTAGTGCCCCTTTAGAGTAAGGCTCTAAGGGGCGTCTACCATGAGTATAAAAGAGAGGGCATGCAACTTTCCTGAAGATACATGAAATGGATGAAGGCCTTTGCCTTCAAAGTGCCTATGTAGCCTCAATCTATGAGAGAGGAGTTTAGAGAGAAGAAGACTCTCTAATACACGTCCACCTCTCTCTCTCTCTCTACAAACCTATACGTCCACCATCAAGCATGCATCTTCTCTTCATAGGTGTGACCCTGAGAGGAGAAGATCGTCTTCTTCGTCATGCGTCAGGTATGTGTAGGAGGACTCCATTTCTTGAGACAAAATCTAAAGGTTCAGATATTCTTGGTCTCATCATTCGATGGAAAATTTCAAGAAGAAGTAGATATCAATGTTTGTGGGAAGCAACACTACTCATCATCACGCCTACGAGAGAAGAGTCCTCATAATGAACATCATTCAGGAGGTCTCTTGTTTTAAAGACTCATGCTCCAAGAAGTAACCCTAATCTCTTACTAATATTCATTAGGATATAAGAAACCTTATTAGGAAATTTGTTTCTCTAAAATTATTTGTAAGTAAAAATCGTTGTGCTAACATTTCTTGTTCATGTGATGAACACAAAACATTTTTACAAATTGTTTGTTAATTTTCGCATTTCTGTGATGCTAAGTTCACAAAAGTCTATTTACTTCCTTCATCCATATCCACCCTCCGTCTCTGACCTTGCAAAGGTCGAATCCACCTACTGGACATCTTCCACATTATGCTGGAGCACCATCATTGCACCCCCTTATTCACGCATAATGACTAGACTAGGGCCAATATCACGAGTCATAGATGCTCTTTTAGGTATGGATTCGATAACAAAGGATCATCACTGAGGACAACTGCTTCATTAACGTTCCTTGGCCATGTGTCGTTTGATATGAGAGGTTGTAGGAAGCCACCGCTGGCCTAAGCAGCAGCAGGAGGAAGAAGCTCAGGGGCCACCCCTTTGAATAGCAGAAACCCTTGGATCAAGATTTTTGCCTTTCCCCCTACCATTCGATTGACCGCACGAACTTCGCATCCTTAGGCAGGTTCCTCCAATGGCCACAGAATACATGGGGGTCTGGAACCAACTCTACCAGGCCCCCATCACGTGCGTTACACGTTTTTGGGTTAATTGTAGACGATGCCCTCACACTTATTGGGTTTCAAAAGAAGCCCCCTCATGTGAAATCTCTCACGTTACTAGGGAAAAGTTGCATAAAGGCCCTCGTACCTCTTGTATATCACAAAAATTCCTCCTTTTGAATAAAGATCGACCTAGGATTACTAATAAGGATGGAGCCCTAATTTCTATGGCGACCAATCTCTAATTTGAACAACAATTAAACCACATTATGATAAATAATTCAATAAATACGAAGTGAGTTAAAATGTATTATAACTCTGCAATAGATGTGTATAGGTGTAAGTATTGTAGAGGTCAAATATATGGAGCAATCATGTGTAGGTTATAACTATTAATACATGTCTCTAATTATTATTAATAATAAATTTAGTATTTTCTTTATTTTTCCTTATTTTTAAATGGGTTTTTAATTATATTTGATTTTTATGGATTTTAAGTTATTATATTTTTTTAGATTTTTTATTTTATGTTTTCTTTTAAAATTTAACAATTTTTATTCTTTTGATTTTTGAAATAAGATATAAAGTAAAATATAATAATATAGATATTATATATAATATATATATAATATGTGTAATATAATTATTTATTATTATAAATAGATTAAAATAAATTGTAATTTTGAAAAAATAAATTGTTTTTCTGGTTTTTATATTTTTCTCTATTTTTATATTTTTTAATAGAATTTTCTCAAATTTTTAAGGGTTTTAAAGGTATAAAATATACAAAATAGGACATAGAATAATTATCTGAGTTTGTTTTGAGTATAATAAATATAATTCTTTCCATAATTTACTAAAAACATTTTTTAATATATATTATAAATAATAAAGAAAAATCAGAAATAGAAAGATATATTTTTGGATTTTTTAAGAATTTTTGCTATTTTTATAAGATTTTTACGATTATGTGATTTTTAAGTTTTGTATTTTATATTTTTAGTTATTTTTAGATATGCAGTATATAATTCTATAATCTAGCTAATATTGTTTTTGCATTTTTGGACATGTTTTATAATTTGTATTGATTTTTAAGCTAATATGATGAGAATGCATCTTATTATATTTTTAATAAATACAAAATTTAGTCAAAATGCCAAATAAAAATTACGCGAGCTTAAGCATGGTGTCAAACATCTATGATAAATTTCCTACAATTTTGGATGAATATTTAGTATAGATAAAATAAAAAAAGTTACCACAGTTATATGGACCTAATTACAAATTTAGGAAACATGTACTTCATTTAGTAACAGGTAGAAATAACATAACGACATAACTGAAATTTTTAGAAACCCTAATGTATAAGTACACTGAGGAGGAAGGAATTAGATGCAATATTGGAAAATTTATGGTCCTACTCATATTTTTTACGAAAAATATTACATTATATTTAATATTTACAATATTGACAAGAAATACAAAATAGGCACGGAGATTAAGTGAAATATACCCCATGTGTGGCACATATGGCACGAGCTGGCGGAGAAGAACTTCTTTCATGTCTTCCTTTGTTCATTGATTCCTAATGACTCTAACCATCTTTGATGAAGATGACCAGATCCAAGGTTTCCTGGAAGCCTTGCACACCTACAGGGATGCTCCGGAAGCTCCGGGGCCTCGTTGAAGGAGTCCTGGAGGTCAAGGTCTTCTGTGACACCTGGGACTTCGAGTTACACAATCAAATCGAGCTCAAAGTGGCTCTTCATGAGCTACTTCCTACACTAAAAGGGACACATGCTCGAGGGCTATCTCCTTGGCCTAGAAATTGAAGCTGAATGCAAGGGGATGAAGTGGGTGGAGAGCTTCGACAAACAATGGAGGTTGGTGCTCAATTAATCGATTCAAAGAGAATCGGGTTGATCAAGATGGGGGCACATGATGGAGAAGTGATGAGGTTGACGATGAGGTGATCAGAAGGGATGGAAATAGGATGTGGCACGGTGGAACTGTGGCTGGAGCCTACACTGACTAACTTCGATTAATCAAATTAAAGTTAACTAACATGAAATTAAAGTAAACTAACCCTTTGAATAAGCTAAGGAATTTAAATGCAACTAGAAACCTAAAGAAAGCAGCTCGACAAGCGTTACCTGGAGCAGAGAACCTTGCCTGAGTGAAGCTCCAACGACGGTTGGATCACACCGTTCCTCCACCTTATCCTTATTCACATGGATGGAGAATTCTTGTTGTCACCAAGGGCTCGACCACAGAGGGGTCCCTTTTAAGTTAGAATGGAAGAAGATGGATCAAAAGGCATAAAGGGGGGTGGCCTTGTTTATTTATAAATAAGAGGAAGATGTGATTTTGGGATGGAGATGGCGTGAAGGTGGAGAAAGGTTCGTGGAAGCTAGAGGATGGGCGTGGAAGAGGGATATGCGAGCTGCCGATTGGTGGTCTGCTCGAGGGATAAGAAGATATGGAGGAAGAGTACAAAAATTAAGAAGAGGGGCACTTGTGTCTTCTGATAGGGTCAGAGGTGGATGCAGGATAGTTGACCAGTTGGTCAACAAAACTAGGCTACCATTGGTCCATATTAACCGAGTAAAGATAAAATCTGAAATTTAAAATGCATATAAAATCAACAATAAATGGAAAATGATTTTCGTAATTAATACTCAAAATATGAAAAATATTTATTATTTTCAAACTATTTATGGTGACTTTTATTTATTTTTAGTATTTAGTTTGTAAGATGTTAATATTCATATGTGTGTATATAAATATTTAGACCTATATTTTTGGATGTTTTTTATTTTGTATTTTTAATACATAATATTATATTCACTTATTTTATATATTTATAAAATTATTAGATATATTGAAACATTTTTTTGTATTTTTATGGTTTTATTTATATGCATAAATAATTACATGTATGTTTATTAAATGTATAATATACTTATATATTTTAATGCATTATTATTTTAATGTCTTTCTTAATGTTTTTATTTTGAGTTTATAAATTTTAATATGTTTAAAATAATATATTTCATTATTAAAACTATAAGAAGAGTAAAAATATAAAGAATAAAATATATGAGTATTATATATAGATATTCTTTACAATAGTACCCCAGAAGGCGACATTTGTATCTTAACTCCATTTTCTAAGAAACTACCTTCATTAGATAGATTATTTACTTTTGAGTAAAATGGAGGTGAGTTTTGTTAAATTTGAGTTTATATGGAAAAGATATTGATATGTGAAGTTCAATTTCTAGCTTTTTCATCTATGTGTCCCAATTGCATTGTGCATTATTTTTATTGGCAATTATTGTTGTTATTTTCTCTATACTAAAATGTATAAGTTTCATGTTTAAAACTTTATTATTTTAGGTGAGTAATGTGAAGAATAAAATAGACAAAAATGGATATTACAAAGTAAAATAATTAGGGTTTTTTGTGTTGTATTTAGCCCTTCTCTCCCCCTACTTTATTCCTAGTTGACCCATTCAATTTTAACTTCTTCTCGTGGTTTAGGGTAATTCACTATATTTGATACTTCTTTTATTTTTTCTTTTTATTTTCTTTATTCATTTATTTTTATTTAAATACATGTATTTATACAATATTACATATTAATTACATATGAATCATGAATGCTAATTTGTACAGGTTATCTATATTTACATGTGTTTTTATAGGAAATTTAAATACAAAATAGATGAATAGAGAGAGAGGATGAATGTTTATTCATCACCCCTTGTACTTACCTTTGGTAGTCTCTAGCAAACCACTTATTAGAAGAATAAGTGATGCAACTGAGAAAATAAAAGAAAAAGAAATAAAGAAAGTAGAACGATAATGATTTTAAACATGTCTTCACATAATAAAAGATTGATCTCTATTAAAACATTTGGAATTGTTAATGTGTTCGAACCTTATTGGGAATATGATCTAAAACTTTACGGCCCTCAAAGTTCCACAATTCTCTATTTAAGTCACCTCATTAACTAGGTCAGAATAAGTCTGTTCATTCGCAAACCCTTATGGCTATGAGCCTCGCTTGTACAGTGTATGTGAATGTAGCTAATCTCATCAGAAATTGCAAGGAACAATCTCCCTTAAAAAGATAACCCTAGTTCTCTAATCTAGATACTCTTTTCCTCGAGGATCGGGGTATTTACTTTAAGTTCTTGTCCGACCAGCTCAAGAAGAGGGGGTAAAGAGAAGAAATAAATTTTGACCAGTGTAGGCACATATCCTATGGAGCTTGAGCAATTTATCCAAGTCTCCTGCTACAGGAAACCGTGAGATATTTGACTTTTAAGCATAATGCCTTTCTTATTTCATACATACTCCGACATAAATTTATTTTTCATTGATTCTACTTGTCTGTTCTTTTTGAGTTTTTGATCTTGCATTTTCATTACTATATACAATATCATTTACATGAGGAATTTTTCCTCTTGAGTCTATAGACTATACCTCCTTTGAAACTTTATTACAACCCATACTTTCTTGTCTTTAGATGTCCATTCCAGTAGTCTGGGTTGGGGGGCACTAGCTACTAATATATCCCAAATTTACGAGCTTTATTTAATATAATTATCTCTCTTGCTTAAGAAATCAATAACAATAATTAACAATTAACTTTTAGTTAATTAATTAATGTGAGGTAAATAACTAACCCCAACTAACACTAAGTAAATAAATCTATTATTGTGTCAATAGTTTATGTGCTTATTATTTATTAAAATCAAGAAAAAATTAGTGCAATATCCTACTTAATTAATTTAACATTAAACGTAAATGAAAAAATTAGAAAAAAGTAAATAAAATAAGCGTTTTTAATACCTTAAAAATGCATACAAGAATATTTCTTTATATATAAGACTTCGTCTCTCTCTGATTTCTACATAAATTTCATGTTTTTCACTTTTCCAATTCTTCTTCCAATTATTTATTTTTTATTTTACATTTATTTATTCACTTTCTAATTATTTGATTGGGCATGTGGCCCAATCAGCTCTTGCCATCTAGTCGGTTCATTATTAAATCAATGTCTATTTATTCTGACCGCTTGATCATCTAACTCCTTCTATTAATAACCGTCCATCAGCACTTCGCTCCTAGCCGTTTGATGCATCTATCAAATGCATCTTAGTCGGCCAACCACACCTAAGTCCCATCCACTCGATCTCATCTGACTATTGAGAAGTCATCATCAACCTCGAACAAACCCAATCGGCAAGAGATGCGATGCTGCAACTACGTAACTTTTACATTTTTCCATTTATCATCAACCATCATCTCAGTTTTCTTCCTTCTCCTAAGTCTCCTCTTTTCTCCAACCAACAAACCTTGTCTAACCCTCACTCCCCTATCTCCACTGCCCGCAACCACCATCCATCGTTTTTTGAGAGCAAACCCCTAGATTCTCTATCTTTTAGTGAAAGTGAGAAGAGTGTAAGACACGTAACGACAGAGGACTTCGCTCCAGCAAGACCTACATGGAACCTCGTGCTGCCTCCCTGCTAGGGCTACTCGAGCTTGCTTCTCCAATCCAAAAGCTTGAGCGATGATAGGAGCCATCCAAGCTCTATCAACGGCCTGTTTACACCCATGAAATTGTCATCTTCTTCATTCATCAATTCATGGTAAAATTTTAGTCTTTGCTTCATCAAGTTTTTCTCTTTATTTTCCCGTATATCTCACTCATGTTTTTCATATCCAAACCTCATTTATCATTGCTACTACTTTATTTCTTCATGACACATTCATCTCTTTCTCTTCGTTTCTCCATCATTGTTATCATGCCAATCCTTTCTTGGTCTCGCAAAGGCCAAGAACCCAAATAGGGTTCAACTCCTACACTCATTAGACCTTCATTCCACTCTATCTCAACCAATCTTATCACAAATTCACTCCTTCATTGCTTCAACTATTCTTCTAACATTGCAGTGCTTCAATGGTAGGAGGGAATTTCTAGTATTTCGATCTCGATTTCTTTTCTCCAATAACACTTCATAGCCAGGGAGATTTAAGGCCCCTCAACCCTTGATTCCGTCACTGACATCCTTGCCAAGGTCTCTTCATCCACCTTCAAGAGCTGTAGAAGAGTACGGAGGAAGGAAAGGAGGTCCGTTGGAGCCTCGCTTCGTCATCGTCATGAGAGGAGGACATGGGAAAAAGGAGAAGTAGTAGTTGCTATTGGGTCCCCCCAACATCAAGCCTTTTTTGGCGAGATA